>SNQJ01S0073800.1:71377-108920 GCA_010110895.2 Picea sitchensis | reverse complement strand
CCATGGGAGAGTATCTCCATGGATTTTGTAGGGGGTTTACCAATGTCGAAAAGGGCTCATGACTATTTGTATGTTTTAGTGGATAGGTTCAACAAGATGTGTATCTTGATTCCATGTAAAAAGAAGATCACTACTAAGTAGACTGCTAATCTCTTCTTTCAGTATGTTTGGGTTCACTTTGGGTTACCCACATCCATTATCTCGGATCGAGATACTCGATTCCTTGGAGATTTTTGGACAAGCTTGTGGAGAATGATGGACACCAAGTTGAAGATGAACACTTCTTTCCATCCACAAACCAACGGATAAACAAAGGTTGTTAACCGAACAATGGTACTTTTTCTTCGAGGCTACTACAACAAGCATCCCAAGTTATGGGATGAACATATACCCTATGTACATCATGCTTACAATCGAGCCTTACATTCCTCCACTCAATGTTCGCCATTCGAGATATGTTTTGGGTATTTGCCTAAGGTCCCTTTGGAATTGATGTATGGGAAAGATGTCGATTCCAATGAAGAAAGAAATGAAGACAGGGCCTGCAAGTTCATTCAAAGGATCCAACAAGTACAACAAGAAGTCAGGGAAAAATTAGAGAAGATTCAAACAAAATATAAAGATCGACATGACAAACACCGGGTTGATCATCGGTTCTAGGTTGGAGACCAGGTATGGCTTCACATCGACAAAGAGCGATTGAAGGGTGAAGGCAATAAACTCAAGCCTATCCGATATGGATCCTTCACTATTTTGGAGAAAAGCGACACCGATGCTTTTCATTTAGATTTTCCACCTTATATGCATATCTACTTAGTTGTAAATGTGGAAAACTTGAAACTTTTTGAGCCTCCCATGATCATGGATCAGGGTGAGGAAGTTTCGATACCTTCAGTTGATGAGTTTTCTCCCGAGTACTTGGACAATTTGAAGGAAGATATCATCTTGGATAGAAGGGCGAGGACTTCACGTAGGGGTGATGTTGATTATCTTTGAGCGGGCTTAAAGGGAACACATCTAAGCAAAGGAAAGTGGATTGAGAAGGACAAGGTGAGGGAACTCTTCCCTCACTTATCTGTTGATTGATGAAAGCTTTTGGTGGTCCAAAAATCTCTAAGTGGGAAGGTGTGATCCAAAAAGGATCCAGCGAAGTCTAAGGATAAATCAGAATTCACAGAAGCACCTCAGGAAGCTTAGAATGGCCTCAATAGACAGAGAAAGGGAAAAAATTAAAAGTCCTCAAAATTTAGTGAAATTAGCATCATCACGAAAAGCGCATCACAAGCTTTCCAACAACGTAAACGACTCGTCAAACGGGGTTACAAATCAAAAGATATTCATGGTCAAAGATTTTGTCAATCTAGCCTAGTCAACAGGGATGAGTCATCATTCGTACTGCTGACGTCATCATTAGTATGGATGATATCAGTGTTCATACATGGTACACGACACACGCAGGGGGTGACATGTTTCATGATGATGTGGAAGCACCAGAGGCTGCCACATGTCACTCATTTTTGGCCTTTTCTGGTCAATCTGTGGACCAATGGAAAAATGCCATGTGGCAGTACATACAACACATGATATCCATACAACCACTTGACAGGTGACGTGGTAGTGACTGTGCACAAAGGTGACATGGGAAATGAATGACCACCACGTGGCCCATTCATGAGCTACCACATGGCAGCGGGCAAATGCACAATGACGTCCAACAACTAAATATTTCAAAAATGGCAGGGTTGGCTGGCGCCAACCCCCAATCTGCCAAATTTAAATGCAACCACTGCCATATCTGGCTGGTTGAAACAATACACCACCAAAGTTATTGACAATTGCCAAAGTTAGTGGGAAGGTTCCACGGTTCAAACAATACACTACCATAGTTATCGCCTTTGCCAATGTTAGCAGGAAGGTTCCACCGTTACAAAACAAACAAGCCAAAGGGGGAGGCCCGCGGGTTTGACCCCGAGATCTCTCCCCAATACAAGCGCCTTAATACACATCCGCCAACAAATAGGCCAAATGACCCCATTGCTAACTCCGCCCACACTTTTTATTTAAAAAATGGATTTTCGCCAGGCACGAGGAGGAGGTAGAGCGCGTGACAGGCTGTACTAGGGCACAAAAAATGATGCAAAAGTACAACCATTAATGCAGACTACAGGCACAAAAACCGAGACAAAATTTCTCTTGGGCCTGAAAGTGCCAGACTTAGATCAAGGCGTGGAGACAATCATTTTGGGTAATTCGACGCCATGAATTCAGTGGTGTTGTTTGTTTTCTGATCTGAGCAAAGCTTCTGCAACTTAACTCCAGAATGAGGTATACTTATGTATTTTGCCAAATTGTTTTGTTGAGTTAATAAAAATACCTACCCATTTGAGAGCAGGACCCGAAGACGTAGTCCACCAGGGACGAACTCCATATCAAGTTTTTTGTGTTTAGATCGGATGCATATGTCTCTTCATTATTTAACTTTTCCTTCTTTATGGTGCACTTCATTTTATGCTCATTTAATACAATTCTTTAATAAGTCACATCGATGAAAAGATCCCGGATCAATTTCTATCAAAAAACTTATGTTGAAATCCATATCCATGTATATTCAAGCATGTGAGGTGATATGCATTCTTCTGTTATACTCTTCAAAAATGGTATTTTCCCAATGGATTTCCAATATCCTTCAAGGAGTCAAAAGTGAAGTGGAAGGCTAGGCATGCTTACCCAAATTGGTGAGTGGTAAGCGAGTTTGAAGATGGGTTGAAACTTGGGGTCCATGGATTCATGCATAGTCGAAATTTTCCCTAGAACTAGGGGCCATAGTTGAGTATGGGATATTTGTTCTCAATGTGGTCAAATTCAACAATGAAGAACCTTTTGCAGAAAGATATATACAAGTAGTTTCTTCCTTGATTTTGGGCTTCCAGGGTGACAAAATCCACAAATGCAACTCTAACAGTTTCGATTGAAGGCCATTAAATCTGTAAATTAGCCCATTACTCTTGAAATAATGTCACTGGTATATTGCATTGAAAACCATGAAGATAGTTGGGGTTAGGGTTGCTCTTACCATTTTTATTCACGAAGAGTGGTTCATTGCCTTCGTACTCCCTCGTCGTTGAACACCTTTGGTGAGGGAAACCTTGAATGATATCTTTTCTTTCATCAAAGGCTTGAATGAAACATGGGGGGGGATGAACCTTGAGTGAATACAATCACCTATGGGGCTCACAAGAGTATCCTTCCAATCGATTGAAGCGATAGTACATTGGTCACTATCAGTAGTGAATACAAGCACTTGTGGGGCTTAGAAGAGTAGCCTTCTAATTGATTGAAGAAACTCTCGATTGGTCACTCTTGGTAGATGGCGATGTAGGTGTAACAAGATCTTAAGAAGCAATGCGACGTGGACTAAGGGTGAATAAAGGAGCCAACCGAGGGTATGGTGATGGTGCAACTAGGGTGTAATCCCTACCTGCATCTCCTTGAAAACCCAAATCTTTATATTTCTTTTTTATCTTGGCCAAAAAAACATAATCAAAATCAAATTAAATTGGGCTTGCAAAAAAAAGAAGAAGAGATACACAAAAAAGTTTGAAGTTATTTTTCAAATTTGGCTTTTGGATTTGGATAGTAAAATTGGAAAATGGGTTGGTCTAAAATAGTTTTGAAAAAAGAGAATAATCTTTGCACTTTTTAAGTAAAGATGGTGAAGAATGCTGATTGCAAACGAAAATATGATTGCACAAAATGAGATGATGAGCATAAGCGGAAAAATAATTAAGATACATGGAAAACAAAGTGGAGGAAAGAGTCTGCAAAGGGGCGTGAGAGTGTTGAGGGACTTGACGACGAGGAGCAAATGGGTTTGATAGAGGTTGAAGAACTTGCTGATGATATGAATGAAAAAGAAATATGCAAGATATTCTCAACATAGAAGTCATCTCAAATAATCAATGTTGACATTGAGACCATGGGCAAGTAAGTATTCACCACTACTTATGTACGAATTACAAATTATGTATTTGAATATTTATGGATTACAACTTATGTATTTGAATATTTTTACTTGTTTTAAATGCATTTTTGTAATTTTTAACATTATACACATTTAATGTACTTTTTTGAATTACATGCAGGGTTATTATCTAACATAACATACGCCAAAAGCCTAATATAAATACTTTCATAGTGAATTAATAGTTGTATTGGCATCACATTGATGATAAAATTTTGGGGAACGTTGATGTAATTAAAATCCAAGAATTGGGACGCACAATTACCAATCATACATCGTAAGAACATGTAACTAAATCCAAATTTGTTTGAAAGATAAATTAATGATGATATCAACTCAAATTTATATGGCTTGGTAAATCACAAAAAGTTAAGAGATGTAATTAGATTATTGGGTGATAAATTTTCCAAAGAGGCAAAGATAAATGAAAATGTGTCAACAATCTTAACCAACGCGTTCTCATCATTTTGAAAGGTCTATAAACAATCTCAGGGTCACTTGTAAAATTATAGCGTTAGTGGTTCTTGCACTGAAAACTTTGACAAGTTGACCATTGAAAACAATGATAAAAGTTGGGATCCACGAGGAAAACATTTAATAAGCACAAAACATTGAGGGTTGAATGAGATGAGAATTAACTTGTTTGTTGGATTAATATTTGGAAAAGAACCTAGGATGATATGAGGTATGAGAAATGTAGCATGATTGGTGGATGTAGAGATAAGGTTGGATAGACATGACGATGATGAATAAGTGAAAGGAATCTGGTAACTTAGCAGACCATTGAAAAAAAGTGTGGAGTACAATTGTGTTAACAAGAGGAATGGCAACGATGGAGTAATGTTAGGAGGACGAGGCATGGAAATGACAGTGAGGATGGTTGTTGTCAACCATTTTTGGTACATGGTTGGTCATGATAGAGTATACATATGATTGACTCCTTAATTCACAAATGGACACATCACTAATCAACTTAGTGTGGGCTCTGATGCCACTGTAATGAACCACTATTCATTACATGGAAAATATCCAACATAAGAATGACACAAAGTTGAAAGCCATATAGATAAAATGATAATTGTTATATATGAATGATTGATGTTACAAGTGTGTATGTGTCATGGGCATGAACATACATGACCTTTGGTTTATGATTGTGTTTAATATATTATTATTATTATGTATATTAATGTACATTACATGTCCTCCCCCTTAATGGATTCTTTATCCTTGATGTTGTCATGGTCACTGAAACGAGACAAGATGATCTTTGAAATTATAAACAAAATTGTCACATTGTGAAAGAGTTAGCCCATCTTAATTCAATTTTTATTTTTTTCCAAGAAAAAATCTAGTAATTTTATTAAAACAACAAAATTACAAGCATAGAATACAGAGGGGTATTTCAGTCCGCCTTTGATGGGCCTTATACAAACGAGATCAACTATCCTTCCTCAACCAAAAATTAATATATAAAACCCAGGCGATGAGTATTCAACATATCACTGTTCTTAATAACAAATCGATGGGTTGTCCTGGTCCCATTAAGTAAACATCTAAGCTCTATATATAAAACAAAAAACTACGGTCCCCTAAACTGTGCAAAGGGAGCCAAAATTCAAATCATTTTCAACAAGATCAATCTTCCACAAACTTCATTACAATAAAGAAATTAAAAGCGATATTTGTAAAAACTAGAAGTAAAGTGTACTTGATGGGTCTCAATGATTTCCCAGGTTCCTTCTTGTAGCTCCAAACCTTCCTTGGACAACCTGTCTCCAAACCTTCCTTGGATAACCTGTCAGCTTCAGAATTTTGTTCCCTGCACACATGAGAAAATGAAATGTGAGAGAAAGAAGATTGTATATTCTCGATGTCCCAGAGAAAAGGTTACAATAAGTAATTTTGCAAGATAGATTCCCCTTTCATCCATTGCATAACTAAGAGCGAGTCTCCCAAAATTTGAATATGAGTGACATATTTTTCAAGAGCAAGAATGAAGAGCATCTTGAGAGCCAAGAGTTCGCCAAAGTTGTTGGTGAATTGTTCCATCCATGCTCTAAATGAAATAAAGTGATTTGGGAAAGGAAGATGATACCCCTAGCCCCTCCCCTTGATGGATTGCCTTGAGAGGCTCCATCAAAGAAATCCTAGGGGAAGGCTTCATTTATGTGGCTTGTTGATACTTGCATGCAAGGTGGGGTAGAAGAGAATTGAGGAAAGGCACTCAGAATGTCGAGACTTTGAGTAGCACACTTAAGAGGAAACTTGTCCTTTCCTTCGAAAAGATTTGCATTTCTGGCTAGCCAAATTCCCCATGCCAGGGTGAGGGGAAGGGATTTGAAAGATTTTGTGGCCCTATTCTGAAACCAATATTTTAATAATTAATTTCTGTTTTGCTTAGGAAAATCTACATGTATCACTTTACTTCATAGGTTTAAAACTTACATGTGGTATCAAAGCTAGGTTTTTGGCTTTACGGGGACACCTTTTTTGCTGAGGGTTTGGCTCGATCTTGATAGATCAAGTTTATCTTGGGTTTGTGATAAACTTGGGTTCAGTGGGAGATTTTGTAGTGGTGATTCGAGTGTAGAAAAAGGAATGGCGAGCTCTTCTATAATCGAGATAGCGAAGTTCAACGATAAAAAAATTGAGCTATGGAAGATCAAGATGGAGGACCTTCTTGTAGATAAAGAACAATGGATCGCTATGGATCCTGGTACACAGCCTACTGGTACACAGTCTACTGGCACACAATCTACTCGTACACAACCTACTAGTACACAAACTACTAGTACACAACCTACTGGTATGTCAAAGGAAGATTGGGAGAAGTTGGATAGAAGAGCAAGGAGTACTATTCAACTCTGCCTGGCAGATTCGGTGTTGTTGAATGTCTCGGGAGAATCTACAGCCAAGGAACTATGGGATAAGTTAGGGAATTTGTATCAATCAAAGTCCTTGGTAAACAAGTTGTTTCTTCGAAACAAGTTGTATCATCTTAGGATGGAAGATGGAGATTCAGTGACAAAACATCTAAATGCCTTTAATACTCTGGTAAGTCAACTTGTCTCTGTTAACATTACGATTGCAGAAGAAGATAAGTGTATTATTTCGTTATGTTCTTTGCCAGACTCTTGGGATAATTTGGTTGTAGCAATTAGTAGTACCACTCAATCTACCTTGAAGTATGAGGATGTAGTTTCATCTTTCTTATCTGAAGAGATGAGGCAGAAAAGCATGGATAGTCAGAGCACATATGCTTTATTTGTAAGAGGCCGTACCCAATACAATAATCCTGGTAAGTCTTCAGGGGGGAGATCTAAATATACAGGTAGATCTAAGTCTCCAGGAAAATATTTGAGGAAATGTTGGAAGTTTGGTAAAACAAGGCATTATAAGAAAGATTGCAAGTGTAAGAAGGTTGATAAACCATAGGGATCTGATAATACCTCTTCCACAGAGGCTAAAACCTCCACTGAAGAAGGAGGTGATGTTTACCTGACATCTACAAATACACATGAAGACCGTGGTGTATGGTTGATCGAATCAAGTGCGTCATATCATATGACTCCTCACAGGGAGTGGTTCTATGAATATGAAAAATACGATGGTGGTGATGTATTCCTAGGAGATGAATCGACAACCAAAATCATGGGACGTGGAAGGGTTAAGTTGTTGCTAAAATATGGAAGGATTAGAACTCTCCCTGGGGTTCTACACATTCCAAAACTATCCAAGAGCCTAATATCTGTAAGCAAGTTGGATGATGTAGGAGTGGACACTGTATTGGGAAAGGGCACTTGCAAGATGGTACGAGGAGAAATGGTGTTGATGAGGGGAGTTTGGTATGGAAATCTGTATAAGTTGTTGGGAAGCACTTATACTAATGGGTGTAACAATTATGTTGTCCATGAGTAGAGAAATAAAGAAGACAAGACCGATACTGTCCCTGGAAAGAAGACCATGCTGTGGCATCAAAGACTGGGGCATATTGGAGAAAAGGGCCTTCAAACGCAACATGGTAAAGTTATGGTTGAAGGTATGTCTAATTGCACTCTAGATTTTGATTTCTATGAACATTGCATATATGGTAAACATAATCGAGTAAGATTCCCATCTGGTGCTACAAGATCAAAGGGTATCTTAGAGTTGATACACAGTGATGTGTTTGGACCTCTACCTGTTCCATCACTACGTAAATATGTGTATTATGTTTCATTCATAGATGAATTCTCAAGGAACACATGGATTTATTTTCTTAGAAATAAATATGAGGTATTTGATAAATTTAAAGAGTTTAAGGTTCTGGTAGAAAATCAGACAGAGAAGAAAATAAAGGTATTGAGGACAGATAATGGTGGATACTTATGCGGAAATAAATTCAAAGAATTCTGTAAGAAATGTGGTATAGAAAGGCAGAAGACTACTCCATACACACCTCAACAGAATGGAGTTGCAGAAAGGATGAACATGACACTGATGGAAAAAGCAAGGAGCATGTTTAGTGGTGCCGAGTTAGGGCAAGAATTCTGGGCAGAGGCGGTGGGTACAACATGTTACCTGGTCAATCGATCACCCTCATCAGCGCTGGATGAGAAAACTGCACATGAGGTATGGACTGGTAAGAAACCCTCTCTTGAACATCTCAATGTGTTTGGTTGTGATGCTTATGTACATGTTCCAAAGGAAAATAGGAGTAAGCTGGATAATAAAGATGAAAAGTGTATCTTTATTGGTTATAAAGATGGTGTGAAAGGTTATAAGCTTTGGAACCCAGAAACTAAAAAGATTGTTTACAGTCAGGATGTTTTTTTTAGAGAGGTAAAATATGTTCCCAAACGGGGATTCCTACCAAGGAAAGAAGAACCTGAGAAAATAGAGTTTGAGTGGGATGATGCAAAATATGAATCAAATGAAGAAGATGAACAAGAAGAAGAAGAACCTCATACCCCAGTATTGAGGAGATCAATAAGGGAAAGAAGGAAACCATAAAGGTATAGTCCACCTTATTTTCGTTCTAATTTTTCTTTATCTATTACTAATGATGATCCTAGAACTGTCAGGGAAGCAGTGAATTCAGAGGATAGTAAACTCTGGAAGAAGGCCATGGTTGAAGAAATGGATGCCTTGGATAAGAATGAGGCATGGGATCTAGTTGAGTTGCCAGTTGGAAGAAAATATGTTGGTAAAAAATGGTTGTTTAAGCATAAGTTTAATGCAAAAGGAAAAGTGGAGAAATATAAAGCTCAGTTAGTAGAAAAAGGTCATTCCCATGTAGAGGGAATTGACTTTGGTGAGATTTTTTCTCATGTCGCCAAGTTAACTTCTATTAGATTTCTTTTATCTATTGTCGCTGCTTTTGATCTTGAAGTGGAATAGATGGATGTGAAGACAACATTCCTACATGGGGATATGGAAGAAGAAATATACATGAAGCAACCATAAGGCTTTGTAGTGACGGGAAAGAAAGAGTTGGTCTGTAAGCTAAAGAAGTCACTATATGGTATGAAACAATCACCTAGATTGTGGTACCAAAAGTTTGACACATACATCCTTGTATTGAGATTTGTGAGAAGTAGGGCTGATCATTGTGTATATTCCAAGCAAGTTGGTAATAACTTCATTTATGTAGTGTTGTATGTTGATGACATGTTGCTCGTAGGAAATAACATGGATGTTATCAAGGTGGTGAAATCACAACTATCCTCCAAATTTGACATGAAGGATCTTAGTTCTGCTAACTTCAGTCTGGGAATGGAGATTAAAAGAGATTGTGCAAACAAGAAACTAGTTGAATCAAAGAAAATATGTTGAGACGATATTGCAGAGGTTTAATATGCATAGAAGTAAAACGGTCAAGGTTCCTATTCCTATAGGTGTAAATTTATCTGTAGATCAATGTCCCAAGACACAGGAAGAAGAAGAGGACATGTCCCATGTTTTGTATGCCAGTGTAGTTGGCAGTTTGATGTATGCAATGGTCTATACTAGACCATACATTGTACATGCAGTGGGAGTTTTGAGCAGGTATATGTCAAAAATAGGGAAGGAGCATTTGACAACAGTAAACAGAGTCTCCAGGTATTTGCGTGGCACTACCAGTTATAGATTGTGCTACCAAGGAAAACCTGGATTGGACAAAGTGTTGGACATACATGGGTTCATTGATGCAGACTGGGCTAGAGATCTGGATTGCAGAAGATCTACAAGTGGGTATGTGTTTAACCTATTTGGAGGAGAAATCAGTTGTATGAGCAAAAGAGAGGTTGTAGTGGCACTCTCAACTATAGAAGCAAACTACATGGCATCCACTCATGCAAGAAAGGAAGCAATATGGTTACAAAAATTGTGTTAAGGTATTGGGTTGGTACAACAAGCAATGAGATTAGATTGTAACAGTTAGAGGGAAATATTCCTGGCAAAGAACCATGTTTATCATTCAAAGACAAAGCATATTGATATTCAATATCACTTTGTGAGAGACATGGTTGAAGAAAAGAAGGTGTTGTTGAAAAACGGTTGACACTTTGAAGAATGTTGTAGATTCATTAACAAAGTTTGTGAGCACATAGAAGTTCTCTTGGTGTAGAGGAACAAAGGACATTGCTGCCCTAGATTGTTGACTATGTAATACTGTGAACCCCTGTATGCAAATAAAACAACAAGTGGGAGAATGTTGGGTATGTGTTATATTCTTTGTATGTGTGTGTGGGCATGTCAGATTCGACAACTGCGTCTGATGATCCCAACTTTCGTTGTTGTTTGTGTCATGTGCATCGGGTGCTTTCTTAGGGGGTCCTAGGGGGGTCCAGCCCCCCCCCCTTGGTTACGTGCAGTGTTTGGCTCTGGACGGTAGCTCGAAGCCGACAGGGTTTGGGGCAGCGCCCTGGAATCTTTTTTTGGGCGGTTTTTTCTATTTTTAGCAGTGTTCTAAATTAATCCTGGATTAAGGGATTAGGGTTTTGGTAGCTATGGAATACCTAAAATATTGTATATATTGTATGAATAGTGAAATTAATACAATAAAGAGTTGAAAGGTGTGGCACCAAGGAAGGTTGGTTTTCTCCCGGTTAAGGGTTTCCAGCGTAAATCTCCGTGGACTATGTGTATGAGCCATTGATTAATTTTTATTTTTGCTTAGGAAAATCTGTATGCATTTCTTTACTTCACATGTTTAAAACTTACACTATGGAGACACCCCCGATAGGGATTATGGAGGCCAGTTAAGCCTTCAATTTCTTTCCAAACCTTCTTTGAGAAAGGGAAGGAGAGGATAAGATGATAATTTTTTTTTGAGGTAAGCTTCACAAAGTCAAAACCTACTTGGACCTTTAAAATGATTTTTTTGTAAAATATCCCAAGTAAGGGCCCTATTGTTGAGGAGAAACCACATGATTTTTTATTTATTTTGCTGAGTATTTGAATTTCCAAATGGGTTTTCCCCACCGGATCGATGGTTGATCCATACCTTCCATAGCGAAGGCGTTGCAATCGAAGTCTGAATTATATCCTTCTGGAGGGTTTAGAGACCAGAGGACTTCATCCTCTTTGTCATTTAGGATGATGCCACATTTCTTGAGAATATTTTTGTAATATTTCCAAGCCTCGATGTAAACCTCAATAAGTTCCAACTCTCTCCATGAGAGCCATTACTACTTTCAATTGTTATTCGCCAGGCCCGAAAAATGTGGCGCAAGGTAAAGAATCCTTTGGATATTAGATCTTGAATGAGAGGAATTGGTAGCACATACACCTCCTTACTCCTTATCCACAGATCAAGACCTACCTGGACCTTATCTCCTTATCTGGGGATCAAGACCTACCTGGACCTTATCTCCTTTTCCAACTCTCCAAATCAACCAATTTCCAATCAATGGGAAGGCTGCAAATGTGGCTTTCCAAATGATTGAGGAGTTCAATGATTTTTTGTTTAGGGTTCATATCTAGCCCTCCATGGAGATGGTGGCAAGGTATTTATCTTTTATGGTCTGTACCTAGAGTCCTTGTCGCTGCAAGAGTCTCCAAAGATTCTTAGCTGCAAGGGATTTTTACAATAAAAACATAGGTTTTATCCCCCAACCTCCTTGGCTTTTTGGAATGGAAATTTGTTGATACCTTTACCTTCTTTTGTACAAACCTTTCCTTTTCTCGACCCTTTGTTAAAAAATACCCCACCTATGCAAACGAGGGAGGAAATTTCCTTGTCACCTTACTAATGTTGTGTCTTTCCACATCTTGCAAAATCATTGTAATGTGGAGGCAGAAAAAAAATCCTGCAAAAATTACCCATTCATGGTATCAATCCTCCCTCATTTCGCATCCCACATTGTTTATCCTCGTATTCTGCATTCATGAGTTTTAGACTTAGTTTATTTTCAAAACACTCTTTGATTCTCTTAGACTTAGTTTATTTTCCAAACATCCTTTGATGCCCATGCAGAGAAATAGTGTTTGATCCATCTTCTCACACTCGCATATCCTCTTGAATTACACATTTCTTGTTGCAGGATGCAGATGATTGTTTACAAAAGATCTGCATCCCGCATTCTGCACAAATCACAATTTATATTTTCAAGGTAATTATGGCACATATTCCATGCATTTTTCACATGATAAGGATGATTGTTGTTAATTAACGAGGCTTATCTTTTTCACATTCCCCCCAAATATTTTGCATGCAAATGAAAGTTACGATTAATGAATGACACACACCGAATGTATAATGAGGAAAGTATGAACATATGGGATTGATTGTTAATTTAAGATTATTAATGATTACCTAGGTTCCTATTGGATGGAAAATCTAATTTATATGTGTAATCCCCACATATACCTAAGCACATTAAAAGTGAAAGAGATGATGAGTAGGAAAATGAGAGAATCATTTTGTGGTGATACAATGAACTCTCTAGCTTGTGAAAGCAAGGGTTTCCAGTGGTATGTAGCCTACAAGTGGTATTCTGAGCTCTCCTAGAAAGAGAATCTTAAGAACAAAGTGTGGACATTCAAGATATCCAAAGTCAGGTGCATGCTCGAAGCATTAGTTTCCAGAGAGATGGTATTGTGGTGTGCTAGCCGGTTTGATTCCAATAACAGATTGGTTGAGGTAAAAGGAAGTGGAAAGACACCTATCTACTTGACTCCAAATACTTTTAGAAGGATGTTTTGACTTCCAGTACATGATAGAGTCCTTAGGATATCTAAAGTACATTCTTTCTTGGATGCTCAGGGTGGCAGGACAAATTTGCTCAAATATTTTCTAGTTCAACCCTCTGTTGGGTTGACTAATCTCAACCATATTGACATATGCACATTAGTCGATCCATATAAGGAGTTCACATGGATATTTGCTTGCATGGTGGGTAAGGACTCAACTGCCTTTGTCCCCAAGAATGTCATGTATATTCTTCATTTATCTATATGAGTGGGGGTGGTTTTTGAATGGACCCAAATTATCTCCAAAGAGACTTCCCACCATATTTCAAATTTCATTTAGAATAAGAGGTTCTTCATAACCTCTTATCTTGTTTTTAATCTAGTTTACTGCAACACATTTGAAGGTATTCCCCCAAGGGGCAATGCCATTTTCAATGAGGACCCAACCCAATTTTGGTATCCCATGTTATGGAGACATAAGGCACCTTTTGATTTTTATAAAATTCAAGATTCCTTTGTTATGAAATTCAGATGTATGCTTATAGGGATGGAGCCAGATAGTCTCACATAGTCAATTGTAAAGTTTCTTGTCAGAAAAGGAGTATGTGTATTCGCATAAAAATTCACATACACAAGACTTTTTTGTTTTTAAGGGAAACCCTTCCTCCTTCCCCATTTTGTATGTGACATATTTTTCATTTATGAGTTGTGTAGACAATACAAAGTGTGGTTTTCTTTCTTTGATAAAAAGAGAAAGAGACAATTCATTACCATGCCTTTTAAGATTGTTGGTATTTTAGTTAAAAGTTCATCTAACTTGGATGAGATCGTTGGATGCTTTGATTCTTTCCATATGAAAGAGGTTGAAGCACATAAAGGTGTTGATTCAAAAGGAATTTTCACGACTCACATGGTTTCAATTGGTTACAATAATGTTTTTCCTAAGGCAAATGAAATAACAGAGGGAGCAAATGATAACGAAGACACACACATGGGTACAAGGGTGGTTTCTACGACCAATAAAATTGTTCCTAAGAAGAAGAAGGAGAAGGTCACCCACAATGATACAAACACATGAATGAGTTAAAATACTCATGCAAAGAGGGGCCCTCTCCAAGAGGAAGTTGACCAGCCTCAACTCTAACATAGAGGTAGATCCACGACTAGTGTTGATGGTGGTTCTGTCCATCATTCCCACAAAATTTCCTCTTCTGTTCATAAATATCATGAAGTTACTGTAGAAGGAAAAGAGAATAATGAAGTATGTGTGGGTGATGGAGATGACAGAGCCCCCCTTGAAATCAGTTGGAGATAGTACATATGATCACACTTGTTCCTTAGAGGAAAAGGAACACAGGTGGAAGGGATACTGAAGACCTTGGGGAGTTGGAAGTGAATATAACATACATGGAAGTTGATGATGCTGGTGAAGTTCCCACCTGGGAAACAATATAGATGGATGAAAGCAAACTTATTGCAGAGGAATTAGACTATGATAAGTCAACTATTTTTGAGGATGAATATGTGACATTATGTTGAAATTAGCTCAGAAACTCAATATAACATTTACCAATTTCAACCTCCTATTAAGATTCAACAGTAAAGCATAAAAACCCAATACAAAACTATGCTTAATGAGAAGAAATAATGATGTCATATATCTGATACTAAAACCCAACAACGAAAAATAACTAAACAATAGAAAAATTCTTCATATTTGGCACAATAATTCTGGGCAATGCCCCTCAAAGAAAAACACAGGAAAGATATGACAACTTTAAGGAGATTTATTTATTGAACTCGTAGAGAAATACACAAAGTTTACAACAACAAGTAGCAACAAAATAATTCAACATATAAACATGAATGGATGCCAACATACCTCATATGTTTACATGCCAAAGACCCCAACAACTCAGACTACAAAATCTGCACTCGGATTTTGATAAACAAGTCTACAAGCTTCCTTCTCACAAACAAAAAAACTTCCTCGATTTCTATGCACTCAAATTGTACTGTTCAACACTGATTTGACACAACTAGGCACCCAAAAAATCATGCCAAGACTTTTCCTCAATTTATGTGTCTAAATATTGTTTTATGACCCTAAAAAAATGCAGTATGACCTCATTTATGATGACTACTTCATTTATGGGAATGCATGCGAACTTCCTCCTAGAAATTTGCACCCTCCACTAGATGTACAGACTCCTCAATCTCTAGGGAAGTGCACCCTCCCTTTGTTGTCACTCCTCTCTACTTCATAGCTCTATCTCCCTTGGTCTCTCTAAATGACCCTTCATCTTCCTCACCAAGCTCTCCTCAAAGTGTGCAACCTCTTCTCCCTCAAGTGCTTCCTTTATGCAATTTTAATGTGTTACTCCTCTAACCCTTGGTCTCCCTTGAGTGACTCTTCACTTTTCCTTGAGATCAACGATCATGACTTAATCATTCGTTGAGGTCACTTAAGTCACTAAAGTGACCCACAACCTCATAAAGTCACTTTTACACTTTAAAAAATAAAAGGCTCAACTTTATAAAACCACTTTATAAAAATACATTATAAAGTCACTAGGGAGAAAATGTTCTTGGTAACTTCCGCATGCTACGCACCGCCTATGCATAAGTACCTTCGAGCTACCAAATTTAACATCCTCTCCTAGCGATAGAGGTAATTTTGGTACCACCACCAGAATCCGTCTTCAAATCCATCATACCATCCACTGTCGTAGCTACTCCCTCTGAACTAGAGACCTCTGTTAGGATATTTAGACACTTAGGAGTTAGTTAAGATCTACTTGGTCTAATATGTCAGGTAAAAGTGTGTTTCTTTAGTATGCACTAGTATGCATTTGTAGTTAGGCAATCCGACGGTCACGATATTTTCCTGACATAGAGTGATCGGACGGTTCATACTCTCCTCGATCTTAACGGCCATTGATCCGTGGCTTAACACCCGATTGGTCCATGATCTCTATTTAAAGAGAATGGAGGGTCATTTACCGATGATCGATTGTGAGAAACTCTCTTGTAAATTCTCTCTGTAATCTTTTTTTTTGCATTAATAAACTGCTCCAAGTGGCCGCGTTGGCTGGGGCCGTGGATGTTTCCCCGTAGGGGTTTTACCACGTGAAAAAATCGGTGTGTTGTCCACCGTCAGAAGCTACCCCCTCTCAACTAGAGCATACAGACGACATATTTTCATAACGATTTATTAATATATAGAGACTATCTATAATGATTTTAATTTCGACTGAATCATTATTCCATGACCCCTATTTAAAGAGAATGGAGGGTCATTTTACCGATGATCGCATTGTGGTGAAACCTCTCTGTAAATTCTCCTCGTAATCTTTTTTGCATTAATAACCGGGCTTCCAAGTGGCCATTGGGTCGGGGTTACCGTGGATGTTTCCGTAGGGTTTTACCAATGCGAAAAATTCCAAGGTGGGTTGATCTTTGATCCGTTATGTGAGTGGTTACCAAGGTGTTCGTCTCCTCATTGGTCAAGTTCGTGTTGTCGAACATGGTATCGTGAGCTCCTCGCTTGAAGACCCGGCCTGCTTGTAGATCGAGACTGGTAGCCGAAGGTTCTCATCTCCATTTTCTGGAATTTTTGTACATTGGTCTGAAAGGACTGGTTCCATCAGATCCTGAGATGCTTTTCATTCAGGGAACACTTTTCGCTTCACTCGGTAAAGGTTTCCGCTTGCCCAAGATAATGCCATTACAAGGAGAATCCGGAGGTATAAAATCTTAATACGCATTTTAAATTTTTGCAAGTTTTGATTATTTCGGTTTGAATTTTTTTTCTGGGCTGCTACTATTTTAGATATCTGTATGCTCTTTTCTTTCCCGCCTTTGTGCGATCTCGGGTAACCAAAACAGATAGGGAAAGGTGCATCTTCCTAAGCTAACCGAGATCTAAACCTCATAATAATGAAGTGAAATTTTTGTGTTGTGTGAAAAGAGTTTCTTTTGGAGCATGCTCTCCAAGTCGCTCTTCCACAAATAACAACAACAACACCTAACCTCCCTTCTAAACATTAAGCAATATGTTTTGCTAGACCAATTGGTTAAAACTTGTCTTTATTAAGTAAGAGGTCTTGAGTTCAAGTCTCCTCTTTGTTACTTTTGAAAAAAGGTTCATGCTATAAATTGTGAAGTGCATTTCACTTAAGCATAAAAAGGAATCACTATAAGTAACTTTATATTTTATTTTAGGAGTTATTTGCATGCAACTTCTTTCTGCTGTAACTCATTGTAAAAGTGATCCACACTTCTCTTATAAAAGTGGGTCACTTCATAAAGTAACTTTACACTATCACGTGGTTATTTGGTTACCGTGGATGCATTTTTTAAAAGGGGCATAACTCTACATCTAAGTCCGCTGCTGTCGCTTTTTAAAACCAAGCATTGTAACTTCGAAAGATCTCTTCCATCCGATCATTAGTTTCCAGATTTTGGGACTTGCATTATCTACATATTTATAATATGGTTTTACAAGCACTGCCATGTTTACCAACGCATAACTACTTTCCCAATGGAGATCCCATATGGAAGATTTATTAAGAAGTAAAGGTCTCAGATCGGGATACTAAGGGAATAAAAAGAACCCATCGATGATGATAAGAAATCCAAATGGGATAATAGGAATGACGTAGCACGTGGACTAATTGGAATGTCCATCTCTCCTCGATCTAAGGTACCATCTTCAAGGAGTTGGATGAACCCGGCGTTTTGGGAAAGTTTGAATCTGTGTTTGGTAACCTTAATATTATTCGAGCACAACAGCTTAGAAAATCAAATACCTAATCTTTGAGTCCAAGTGGATTTTCTTGCCTTAGAGACTATCTATCCAGTTTAAAACACCTTGACTTTTATGTATAGAATGCAACATAAAATGAAGGAACAACGTTGCATATATCTTTATTCTTCTAAGCTAGGTAGTGCATATTCCTGTGGTTTGTATCTACCTTTTATGCCATGAAAGAGGCCTCTAGGGAAGTTTATATGTAGAACCCACTCTTGAGTCCTTTTGTACTTCTTTACTAGAGAGGAAGATAAGCTTCTACAACTTGAGTACCTCAACACTGCAGGTACCCCAAACAAAGCCTTTGTTGCCCAACAGAAGATAAACCTTAAGTATCCTTAAGAAGCAACATCCTCAAGTAGCTAACAACAGAAACAACCTAAGGGTCCCAAAACCCACGATAGCTTCAGCCCTAATGGTGACAAATGATCAAAATATAAAGAATAATTTCAACAAACATTGCAACTTTGTAATAAAGATGGTCAAGTGATGAGTCCAGATAATTTCAAGAAGATGGTACTTTAGAGGTACTGGCGAAGAAGAACAACATCAAACACTCTCTTCTTCTTCTTCTCATGGACATGCACTTTCTCTCTCGCCTGGCTTTTCCTTCAATACACCTTCTACTACTACTTCTTCTTCTCGATGAGGGTTTATTGATTCAGAGCATTCATCATATGGCTAAGGATAAAGCCATATTTTCTCGGTCTAAATGAATGTAACACCAAGGAAATATTTGTCGCGATGATATATCTCTTAGTGTTGTAGGACATGGAACAATTCGTGTACAAAATGGTCATTTCAATGATGTATTATGTGTCCTAAGTCTCTCTTGAAACAATCTATCAACATATCAAATTGCTCATTCGTGTGAAAGTAAAATCGCCGAAGCTTTGCCCTCACCAATTTGTAATTAAGGATCTAAAAGATCATAAGCTTGTTTTTGCAACTGGAATTGCTAATGATATTACCAGTTGTACAAGCTTGACAACTTTGGGTCATCAACTTTTCATCGCTTTTGTTGCTCATAGCGATGACTTGAGCAAACTTTGCATGAGAGGTTTGGGCATATAAACTATCGCTCATTAAGCAACAATCCATGTAATCAACATATGGTGACCGGTCTCCTCTTGTTTCATGCGTAGATGGTGTGTGTGCCGCATTGTGTTCTCGACAAACATCATCTGGACATTTTTGAAAAACATGCCTCTTAGCACGCCTCGATCCCTTTGCAACTTGTTCACAAAGGATTTGTGTGGTCCCTCTTTCTTCTCCCTTCTTTTCCTGGTGTAAGTATTTCCTTGGAACTTACTGATGACCTTTCCGTGACGTATTCTGGCTCTACTCTTTCTTTAAAACTCAAAAGTGAAGTTTTTGGACAAGTTTTTTAGCCCAAGGCCCTTTGTAGAAAAGCTAACTGACATCAAATTCAAAAGTACAGAACAAATAATGGAGGTGAATATTGGAACAATAATTTTACAAGTTACTACAACGCTAATAGGTAATCCAAATGCAACACATTGTTCCATATATACCACAACAAAATGTTGTTCGAGAGAAAGAACCGCATTACTAAAAGCAAATGGCTAATTGTGGCTGATCCAATCTAAGGGTTTAGTGTGCATAAGTGTATAATCAATCAGTAAATTATATACTAATCACTGCATTCCCACAAACAATCAAAAATATAACACCTAAGAAGCTTGGACTAAATTAAACTGGATGTAAGTCACTTTCATGCATTTATAAGATAGCATGGGCTCACATTCCCGATGAGAAACAAAAAGCATTGCGTTCTCTAAAAGTGAGTGTATATTTTAGGTTGGTTAATTCTCATATTATAGACTTCTTCACCACATTGTAATGAAATTATTCTTAGAAGTAGACAGAATTTGATGAAAATCTCTTTCGCTCACGAGCCCAATTTACGGGTGTGCCTACTTCCGCCTCATGAAGCCATCTTTGGCGCTTGTGCTCTTCTTTCTCGCTTCTATTCTCGCTGATTCTTCTCAGATGATACGTTGAGGATGTGGGAAACCACCTCCGGACATTCCTCCGTGATGATTCCCTTTGAACCCAACAAGCACCCCGCCCACCGCTTCTTAGATGGGTCCGTTAAACACGAGTAGAAGCATCCTCAGGATCTTGTCGGTGATCCCCCTTCGTGATCGCAATTTAATAATGCTCATTAGCTCCAATGAGCCTCTTCTCTTTAGCTCAAGTTTCATAAACTCATGATCTAGAGACATTTGCGTAAGCTTCAAAATATCCGATTGGGATAAATATCGACGAGGAGTACCGCTCTTTAATGGAAAACGAGCATCAGATCTTGAATCTCTTCCAAAAGGAAGAAAACTTTGTTATATGTAAATGATTGTTCAACTGGGTATGTACTGGGATGAAGTATTGAAAGACACAAGGCTCTATGGCCAAAGGTTTTTCCCAAGTTGAAGGTATCAATTATAATGAAACCTTTGCCTCCATAGAAAAAATGAATTCCTCAGACCGGGCTTTGTTCTTTCCCTTGGCCGCCTCACATAAATGGGAGGTCCATCGATGGATGTTAAATCCGCCTCGCATGTATGGCATTTGAAAGAAGAAATCTACATGAACAACCTCTTCGCTATGTACAGAATGACTTCTAGCTCCTCGCTTCATGTCTTCTCAAGAAATCTCTTTATGGTCTCTGGGCAAGCTTCTCAAGCTCGGTATGCCAAAATGGATAGATTTCATATTGCCACCGATTCTAGATGTCATTTCGATCCCAATGTCTATACCAAGAAAGTAGGAAGCCATCTCATCATCCTTGTCCTTATGTTGATGACCTTTTATCCTTATTGGCAAGGATTCAAAACTTCTTTAAACCATGTGAAACCAAAATTCTTTAAGAAAAATTTGAAATGACAAACTTAAGTTTTTGCACTATTTCCTTAATCAAGTTTTGCAAACTAATGAAGGACTTTTTCTTTCCCGCCTAAGTATGCTTGTGACCTTCTTCATCACTTTCTCATGGACGACAAAACTAACCCTCTCCTTCCGGGCCCGAGTCAAGCTTTCTCACATCATACTTCTCCGTAGTTGATACCTCAGATCGCCATTAGTTATAGCCCTTATACTTGACTCATACTTGTCATGGTATTTCCTTTGTAGTTGGTCTTGTTGTCTGATATATGCAAACACCCCATGAAATCCATCGAAAAGAAGCTAAAAGGATACTTAAATATGTCCATGGTATATCGCTCAGCTTTGGGATACACATACTGTGGGGACTCCTTACTGGTCTGGCTTCAATCGATCAGATTAATGGCACTCATGATCTAAGCTCCATCAGTTATGTTTTCTGCCTGGTTCGGGGACTCCGCCACTTGGCCTCAGAAGAAACAATAGCTATTTCACTCCTTCGCCAGGCAGTACCGGAGTAGCCGTAAATGCAGCCGAATCCATGTGGGTTTCACGTATCCTTTCTCTCGTGAGTTTGATTCCAGCACCAAAGATCTCGGACTGTACTTTTGGTGTGATAAATCAAAGTGCCATCAAGCTCGCAAAGACCTACCAACATCGTGTCCGTAGGGCAAAACACATCGAGCTACACATGCACTTCAATCGTAGTTTCTATTCATGATCAAGTTATCAAGTGTTTTTTCCCCATAGAAGATCAAGTTGCAAACAATTCACAAAGTCTCTTACGTAGTTTTAGTTTTCCAAATTTCGATCTATGCTAGGAGTTCATGAAGTCAGCTAATAAGGATAGGCTCTAATGTTCTTCCTTCTCCTATCATGTGTCATTATTGTAAACCTTCAATCCCATCCCAAGTTGTTCTTATGGGATGTTAGATATTTAGACACTTAGGAGTTAGTTAAGACTCCACTTGGTCTAATGTGTCTAGGTAAAAGTGTGTTTCTTGCATGCACTAGTATGCATTTGTAGTTATAACCGGACTCAATAATTTATATGTTCCTTCGACATAGAGTGATCCGACGGCTCATACTCTCTTCGATCTTAACGGCCATTGATCCGCGGGTTTAACACTCCAATTGGTCCATGATCTCTATTTAAAGAGCATGGAGGGTCATCGGTCGATGATCGATTATGAGAAACTCTTGTAAAATCTCTATAATATTTTTCTTTGTATTAATAACCGCCTAAGTGTATCGCTTGGTCATCGTGGATGCTCTCAGCCAAGTGGCCGCGTTGGCTGGGGCCGTGGATGTTTCCCCGTAGGGGTTTTACCACGTGAAAACATCGGTGTGTTGATCTTTGATATGGTTATGTGAGTGGTTACTAAAGGTGTTCGTCCTCTCTTGGAATACCTGTGTTGTCTAACAACCTCTGCTCCCATTGCACTGGAAGCATCTATTGCTACCTTCTCTAATCTAGGAACTGAATACATGATCCTAGGATACTTCACACTCTCCTGATCATCCATATATATCGAATCATGCCTGCTGAGTCCTCTGAGACTCGTAGAAGAGGACTGAGTCCCCTGTATCAACTCTTTCTCCCGTGCAACCTACCCACTCTACGACATAGAATATGAATCCAAAAATCCATTGGACCCCAACACAGGTCACCCCAACAACATGTACATCATACCTTGCATGATTCCAAGCCTCACTGCTGCATCCAAGGTTGCTCTCTCTGATCGTATGAGCACATGTCCATCCTCGAACATCACTGCATACCTCTTATCCGCTAGAGATGATACAAAGAGCAAATTGACCCTCATCTCTGGTACATGTGACACCTATGCCACCTTTAGAGAACCTCCTGACTCTAATTGGAAATCCATAGTTCTGACCCCATCCACTACATGCGTGGTGTCGACCCCACTATCCACATGCATGTCTGAGGCTATCTTTGACACACTAAGGAACATTGACCTCATTCTTGTCATATGGCTAGGTTCTCTTCTTGTCTTGTGAGGTGGCCCAATTACTGGACTTCTTCTTCCCCTTACTCTTTCTTGCAAGAGAAATATTTGGTTCCCCTCTGCAACATAATAGACCCTAGCACAAGATCTATCCTTGATCTTGTTGGCTGCTATATTCACTTGCTGCCTCCTATTGGAAACCTTCTTTTGGAAATCCTCATGACAATGTTTTTTTCCCTTCTCTTCTTCCAGGAAAAACCCCTTTGCACTCATTGCAAATCAAGTTCCAAATCTATTGTCTGATGAACCTTAGAGCACCAACTCTGATACCATGTTGAAATTAGCTCAGACACTCAATATAAAATTCACCGATTTCAACCTCCTATTAAGCTTCAACAGTAAAGCATAAAAACCCAATACAAAACTATGATTAATGAGCATAAATACTAATGTCATATATTTGATACTAAAAACAAACAACGGAAAATAACTGAATAGTAGACAAATTCTTCATATTTGGCACAATAATTATGGGTAATTCCCCTTGAAGAAAAACATAGGAAAGATATGACATTTT
This sequence comes from Picea sitchensis, assembly GCA_010110895.2. Lineage (NCBI taxonomy): Eukaryota > Viridiplantae > Streptophyta > Pinopsida > Pinales > Pinaceae > Picea > Picea sitchensis. The sequence continues at coordinate 85,479 of SNQJ01S0073800.1, read as the reverse complement.
TAAGGAGATTTTTTTATTGAAATCATAGAGAAATACATAGAGTTTACAACAAAAAGTAGCATCAAAATAAATCAACATATAAACATGAAATGGGTGCCAACAAACCTCCTCTGTTTGTGTGCCTGTTAGGGTCCTAACCCACACATAGGTAGATTAATATATTCAGATGTAATAAAGGTCAATATTAATAAGGCCTTTCAATAAAATAGAATAAGGTGGATGCAAGAAGACCTAATAGAAGCTTCCGCTTCTAGAAGGATCTTCCTCTATATACTTCTCTTGATAGACATTTTGTATAAAGAAGGGTCGAGGGTATGAAAACCCTAGCTTGGAGATTATTGTAACAGACCACTGCTCGATTGGAGGTTTCCCCCTCGAAGAGGCCTTTGAACATTTCTTTCTGAATCAAAGTGCTATTTCTATGATTGTTCTTATATCATTTCTGTGTTATTGTGGAGATTATGCTGGATATTTTACTGTTATTCTTCCATTTCTAGCATTTTATTTCTGTTCTACATATTTTATATATCTGGTATCTTGCAAGTGGTATCAGAGCACTTTCCTTGGCAGAAATTGTGGGAATTTTTCCCCAGGGTAGAGACGTATTCCAACGTCTTTAAACCACAAAGATCTGTCGTTACGTGCATAAACCCACGGTTGAGGGATTCATACATGCAGGAAATACAAGTGGTTCTTAAGCGCACATCTATTGGCCACCCTTGTAACCCTTTTTGGTACCCCTTTGAGTGGTAGCGCATCATACAACACCTGTGTACAGATCGACCTAGATTTCCTGAAGCCCTCTTTAGATAAACCTATCGACCGCTGGACTGCTATAGTGTCACCGAGAACAACACTCGGGAAGATACTCTCTAGTACCTGGGTAGTTGGGTAGTACGGTTAAGGGTACGATCTATCCTCCTTAGTGCCCTGAGATATTGGGCCTAGTACTACTGTTGGACCCTGCACGTATATTAGAGAGCTATAACACAGGGCAAACCCTTGTCTGTAGAACCCTTGAATAGCTAACCCTTGGGGGACAAAAACATAAACAAATTAAAAACAAACCAAATCTATTGCTGCGCAACTGTGTTTGGGTTGCCAAGTAAATACACATCTCTTTCTAGTTAAACATTTGAGGATTTCATCACTGCAGTATTCTTCAGACCGGAGTATAACTCCGCAGGTGTAAAAAAAAAGTCTGGAACTTTTTTCACCATTATTTGAGACCTATTCCATTGGATTCATCTTTCCGCCCTTATCACTTTCATCTATATCATTTTTAGATAAAAAATTTGACCCCACCCGCCCCTTTCCAGTTCACCCATCCTCATGGCCCATACCCGTAGCCAAGACCTAGAAGCTCACTTCAACACCATGCAATCCAGTTTCCTAGAAACCCAAAAAGAAGTAAAACAACTCAGTGCTACTGTTGCCTCCATCGATTCATCCATCAATGCTACCATAAATACAACCATGCAGTCCTTAATGGAGGAAGTCAAACAAGAACTTACCACCCAGCTTGAATCTATCTTTGCAACACTCTGCACCAAACTGAAGATCCCTATAGATGACCATTTCTCTGAAGCACATCCAAAGAATGAAGGCAAAACTTCCTCCCATTCCCATACCTTTCAGTCCCATCACTTTCAACGTGACATACGCCTTCCGCGGGTGGACATGACCAAATTTGATGGCTCGGACCTCACTAGTTGGGTAACCCAAATGGAACATTATTTCTCTTTATATGGCATTACCGATGACTTGGACAAACTCCGGTATGGTGTTCTCCATCTAGATCAAGAACGTTGGCAATGGTGGCAGTGGAGAAAAACTTCTCGTCAAAGGGTATATTGCTTGGACCCAATTTGTGAATGAGCTTTATGAACGCTTTGACACGGACACCAACCATTTGGGCCGTTTGACAAAGTTGAAGCAATCTGGAACAATAGAAGACTTCATAGCTGCCTTTGAACGCTTGGCTTTTCGAATAGAGGGCATGACTGATGCTTTCTTTCGAGAGTGTTTTATTAGTGGCCTCAAGGAGGAGATTCGGGCCCATGTCCTCATGGCTCGACCCTCGACTTGGGTGGAGGCTACTAAAAGAGATAAAGAAGAACAATAGGTGGTATCATCTCAAAATCGAAAACCCTCCTTTATCCCTCACCCTAAACCCGTCACTCCCACTACTCCCTCCGCCCCATTAAAAATCCAAAAATTGACCAGGGCTGAAATGGATGAACGTCAACTCAAAGGCCTTTGTTCTAATTGTGATGACAAATATTTCCCATGCCACAAGTGTAAGGAACACAATATTTTTATGGACATCTCTGAGGACATTTCAGAAGAGGATGTTGAAACTCCCCTTGTGTCTGAGTCACCTGAAATCACTGACATAACCCCTCCCTCAGACCCTCCCGAAGTAGAACCTGCCATTTCCCTCAATTCTCTCACTGGTTTTTCCGCTCCCCAAACCCTCAAGTTAATTGGTTACATAAAGCATCGGAAGGTCATCATTCTGGTTGATAGTGGAAGCACCCATAATTTTATTCATTGTCGCATTGCCCAAGAAACTCATTGCTACATCCATGCTGTCAATAATTTCCAAATCATGATTGCCAATGGTGGTTCCATGAAATGTGGAGGGCACCGTGAAAATGTGCATCTCCAAATCGGTGACTACCACCTAAAATCTCATATGTTTGCTATCGACATGGGTGGTTGTGACATTGTGTTGGGTGCCGACTGGTTAAGAACTTTGGGTCCCATTCTCATGGATTTTAAGGAATTAACCATGCAATTCGACCAAGAAGGCCACCAATATAAATTCCAGTGCATCACTGCTGGTTCACCTAAGGTTATTAGTTCCCATCACATGGAAAAGCTACTCAAAAAAGGTCATTCTGGTGTCATTGCCCAACTCCATGCCATTCAAGCAACAGAAACACCCCCGGTGCCGCATGACCTCCAAGCTCTCCTTTCTAAACATCAAATGGTATTTTCCACTCCCCAAGGCCTACTCCCTCCCTTCCTGTGGTGTTCATAGTCATTCCATTCCCCTTGTACCGGAAGCCTTCCTCCCAATATCAGATCCATATAAGCCACCTTCTCACAAAAAGTAATGAAGTGAGAAAATGGTCGAAGTCCTTAATGCAGGGGTTATCTACCTTAGTGTGAGCCCTTACTCTTCTATTGTAGTCATGGTATTGAAGAAAGAAGGTTCTTGGAGAATGTGTCGACTTCCATGCCCTCAACAAAGCCCGGCCATTAAAGACAAATTTCCCATTCATCAATGATGACCTCTGGATAGATTGAGTGGCGCTTAATTCTTTACTAAAATTGATCTTCGCTCGGGCTATCACTAGATACATATGAAAGGCGGAGACATTCCCAAGATGTCCTTTCGCACTCATGAGGGCCACACTATGATTTTTTTGTTCATGCCCTTTGGCTTGTGTAATTCTCAGTCACCTTCCAAAGCCTCATGAATCATGTCTTAGTCCCTTTTCTCCATCCTTTGTCTTAGTTTTCTTTGATGATGTCCTCATCATAGAAAAGACACGGACCGACCATCTTACTCATGTGGATCAAGTTCTCCATCTCCCTCTCCCAACACCAACTTTTTCTGAAGCAGTCCAAATGTTCTTTTGGTACATCCTAAGTAGAATACTTGGGTCCTCCCCGGTTGGAAAGGATGTTGTCAGGGTGGATCCAAAAAAATTGAAGCCTCACATAAGATTGGTCGCACCCAAATATTCTCAAAAGCTTGCGTGGATTTATTGGTTTAACATGTTATTATCGTAATTTTGTTAAGAACTATGGAAGATTAGGCACCTCTCACTACTCTCCTCAAAAGAACTCTTTCACTTGGACTCAGTACTTCTCAAGCTTTTCCAAATCTTGAAGAAGATGACCATGTGCACCACTTTCAGATTCTATCCCTTCCTGATTTTACACAGACCTTTGTGTTGGAATGTGATGCCTCATGGAGAGGAATTGGTGTTGTCCTTAATCAAGAGGTTGTGCTGGCCTTCACCCGACAAGCAATTGTCACGAAGAGATAAGACGACCCCACATTTATGAAAAATGTTGGCTAATACACTATGCCGTTGAAATTTTGTAGTGCTATCTCTTAAGGGAAACACTTACAAATCAAAGGCGATATCAAAGAATCAAGTAATTTTTGGAACAATGCATTTTCTTCGAGGCAACAAAAATGGGTGACTAAGCTCTTTGGTTATGATTATGAGATCATTCTGAAGAAGGGGAAAAGACAATGTAGTGGTGGATCACCTTGTCACCGAGAAAATTATGAAGAAGAAGGATCCCTTTTCTCTTTCCTTCATTGTACCGATTAGCTCCAAGCTGTGCGACATGAATGGCTTCAAGACCCCAAAAGTTACCATATGATCTAGCAACTTCAGAACAAGGCTCCAGCTCCCCGAGGGTACTCTTGGCTACGGGATGAGCTTGATACAAAGGCCATTTGTATTTAAGTAAACAATCAAAGGTGAAATCCATGGTACCTTTTGAGCTTCATGCTACACCACAACGGGGCTTTCAGAGTTCACCAAAACATATGAGAGGTTCAAACATTTTTTCAAGGATGGTATGAAACATGACATCCGTAATTTTATATTTGAATGTGAGGTGTGTCAACAAACAGGGAGAAAGCGATCAAATCTAAGACTTACTGGCAGCGATTCCATAGGCTATTTGGAAGGATATCTCTATGGAATTGTGCAGCTTACCCAAATCATGGAATAAATGGAGTCCTTAATGGTGGTTGTGGATCGCCTAACCAAGTATGCTCATTTCTGCGCACTTCAACACCCATTTCTGCATCCATAGTGGATCAGCCTTTTCATGGAACAGGTTTTCAAGCTTCATGGCATACCACACTCTATTGTTTCGATCATGACCCAACTTTCACAAGTAATTTTGTAAGAGCTGTTTAAGCTCGGGGCGCAATTGCATCTCGGCACAACTTATCATCCCAATTCTTGATGGTCAAATGGAAGTCGTCATCAAGTGTTTGGAAACATATCACGAGGTGTTCTTGATAGAAAAAAAACATCAGTGGGTTCAATGGCTACCCTAAATAGAATGGTGGTACAACCACTTCCTACCATACAACTATAGGCATGACTCCTTTTGAGCCCGATTATGGACAAAGCCACCTTCAGTTCTCTCATACTTCACTGGTGTCTCGAAGGTCCCTGGGCTGATTGACCAAAACTTCGGTTGAGGAGGATGATGTAGGTACCCTTAAAGAGAACTTGGCTGGCACAAAATTGTTGCTGGCAATTCGATTAACGAGAAAGCAAATCAGTATACTTGTCATTGATAGCAGAATACGGTTGTGATTCTTGATAGCAGAAATCTGATTGTCGTGCGGTCATGACAAGCTGAATGGCCAAGCGCCAACAATGTCCGGAGGAGAAGAGTTAGCGACCGTAGGATCCCATTCAAATTTCGCGAAAGAGCGAGGGCCGTCGGATCTGTAGAGATAAGCTATCGGAGAATGGGGCGGGACTTTGAAATGTCAGTTCACTCGACAACGAAAACACCGAAATCGTGATATGTGATTTCGTGATTTGTCATAACGTTAAATCAACAGGATCTTGACCGTTCATTTTGTATGAACCACACGTGGCATCGAGGAGGCTTCATCGGATATTGAAATTCGGAGTTCCAATATACAAAAGTTCACTTTCGACAAGCAGAAAACCCGAGAAGTGCGATATCGCGATTTCTGATTGTCAGCCGTTAAAACCAGCGAGGTCTGGACCCGTTCATTACATTATGGGCAGCGTGGAAGCAGGAGGCTTCGCCGGAAGTCGGGGATGGGGATTTCATAATGCAAAGAACTAATGAAACGAAAACTCCGATTTAGCGATATGCGAAATCCCGGCCCGAATCTGAACCGTCGGATCAACATGTGATCTAGACCGTTGATCCAATCACGTCGGTAGACCGTCACCGGGGACCACGTGGCACAACCCGAGAGAATAGCGAGGTGTAGGGCAGATATAACACTTCGAACTCATGCAATTCCGCGAATCCAGTGGCGGGACCTAATACGTGTAAATCCGCGTGTGGCGTCAATGAGAGCATCGACAATCCGGGACTTTGATATGTCAAGAACGGGCAGAAACTCAGAAATGCGTGGTATGCGATTTTGCGATGTAAGTACACCCGTTGGATTAAGAATGAGATATGGACCGTTGATCTCCGTCATCCCGGAAATCGAGAGTCGGGAATCTGGAAGGCGTAATGTATAGTGAACATCGAAAAGCGTCCAGCTCCCGTGGGAAGGTTTGACCGAGGTCATGTGTTAGCGGTCATATGGGCCAAGGCCTAAACTCGGTAAGGCCGTAGCGTGAAGGGATGCATCGATGTCGGGGATTGGAGGTAAACTCGACATCGAAGAAAAACCCGAAACCCCAGGCGGTATGGTGATGGTCATGGGTAGAAGGTCACATTGTAGGAGCTAAGCTCCGGAGGATAATTATATGAAAGAGACTATCGGGGAATCGGAGATGCAGTCGAGGAGGACTTATTGGTCTGACATAAATCGAAATCTCGATGAGTAAAATCTCGATTTAGTCCGAACCGTTGGATCAAGCATTGATGGGAGTTCTTGTTATTCATCACACATTAATGGTTCAGTTATGAATATGTTAAGATGATAACGGACTTATGATGACGGAGTGGATTTAGCCTTTCAGTTGCCAAGACAAATGTCCTCGGATTTCACATTGGAAGGGGAAGTGGAATCGTTAAGTGGTATAAAGAAAATGTCGACCTTGAATCTGGGTTGGCGTTGGAATGGAAAAATGAAAGCAGTTAGAAAGGAGAAGATCTTGAACATGAAGAATTGTGGCGGTAGAAGAATGGCGAAGAATATGATCTGAATAAACACATTGAAGAAAGAAATTGTAGAAACGATTGAGCGAAGACCCGATTCTGGAGAACCAAGGAAAAGTAAGAGCTGATTTATCTATAAAGTTGAATGTGTATTTAACCATTAATATTTGAGACTGGTTGGGAGGTGCTCGGGAGGGCTGTTGTCCTGAGAAGTTCAAATGGAGTACTTGAACCACGAGGGAGTTGTAGCTTCCATCTGGTGCGACGGAAGAAACCAAGGTGGCGAGGAAGGTGCTAGGAAACGGTGTTCTCTGTTATGCGAGTTGGAGCACATTGTGGCGGGGAAGTTAGTGCTTTCCATCGGTTAGTCTTTGGAACTTCGGGGATTTGGTGCTTCCATCCGGTTGATGTTGGAATTACTCGAGAGTGGTGCTTCCTTCCTGAGTGGGTGCTAGAAGAAACCCGAGAGAGTTAGACTCTCAAACAAGTTGCAGCTGTAAAATAGAGGTAGCAACCTCACATTGGTTGGTGCTCAATTGTAAATGATGTCTGAAGCAATCACGCCTATCATTTCGAAGAAGAAGAGGTTTTCTCCCTTTATGGGTTTCCTCGTGAAAATCTGTCTGTGTGTATCTTATGATTGATGATCTTTACTCTTATTGTTCATATGCTATATGATTGGTTGATGACACATGAAGAAATCTTAATATTTGTTTAAAGGCATAAAATTGTTTAAAGCTTATAAACCGTTTACCTCTCCGGTGTTCTAGTATTTCCAACAATTGGTATCGAGGCGGAGTTCCTTTTATTTAAAGGTAGTCTGTAAGCCATATGACAAGTCATGAAGGGACGACCTCAATCCCCTCGTTTGATGGAACAAATTTTGGCGGAAGATTAGAATGAGAACATATCTAATGGCCTTGAGTCTTTGATGTTTGGGATGTAGTAGAAATTTGGATATACAAAGCCTATTGTGCTAGCCACCAAGGATGCTAAGTTAGAATTTAGTTTTAGCACTGAGGGAATGAATGCTATTCTAAATGGACTTGGCTGGTGAGTTTGTAAAAGGGTACATCTTAATACTTCAAAGAGATGTGGGGATAAACTTATGAACAGTTAAGAAGGGAAATGAGATGAGAAGTAAAAGGTGCCAAACTTCAAACGATTGAAATTTGAACAATGAAGATGAATGAAGATGAAACAGAAATTAGCAAGTATTTTAAGAGTTGAAGAACTTGTAGATACCATGAAGGGTCTAGGTTGAAGAACTTGTGGATGTTCTAAACATGGTGGAGACAAAAATAAGTTTCTAACTTTGGTGGTACCAAATCCCGGGGAAATGCTTTTGGAAATGATGCACCGGGGAAGGTGAAAGGTAAAGGAATTGTGATTTTGAATAATGGAAAAGGAAAGATCAAGATGTGTTGCTTGTAGAAGGTTTGAAACATAATACGCTTAGTGTCAGTCAAGTTTGTGTAGAGGATGTGAGATTGTTTTACCTCTAAAAGGCTGTAAAAATCAAATCACCATCCATTCCATCCGTCCTTCCATGTCCATCCACTCCATTTCCATTCCATCCATCCATTCCATTTCCTCCATCCATCCATTCCTTCCATCCATCCATCCATTCCATCCGTCCATCCGGCCTCCATCCATCCTCCAGGCTCCGTCCATTCCATTCCTTCCGTCCCTTCCGTCCTTCCATTTCCATCCGTCCATTCCATCCGGCTCCATTCCTCCTTCCTTTCCTCCATCCATCCACTGTCCATCCATTCTCCATTCTTTCCTTTCCTCCATCCATTCCATTCCTTCCATTCCTCCTCCTTCCTTCCATTCCTTCCTTCCATCCATCCATCCATCCATTCTATCCATCCATCCATCCATCCATCCTTCATCGTCCTTCCATCCATCCATTCCATCCTCCATCCTTCATCCTCCATCTTTCCTCCGTCCATCCAGATCCTCCATTTCCATTCCTCCATTCCTTTCCATCCGTCCTCGGCTCCTCCTTTCCTCCGGCCATCCATCCTTTCCGTCCATTCCGATCTTCCCTTTGTCCTCCATTCCTCCATCCGTCCTCCATTCCTCTTTCCTCTTTCCTTCCATTCCTGTCCTCCTTCTCATCCTTTCATCCATCCATTCCTTCCATCCATCCATTCCGTCCACTGTCAGGTGTCCTGGTCAGTCCATCCATCACTCCGTCGTCCATTCAGTCCACCTCAGTTCTCAACTGGAAGGGGAAGTGGAATCGTTAAGGAATGGTGTATAAAAGAAAATGTCCGACAACTGAATGCGGTTTCGCGGTTGAATGGAAATAGAACGAAGCAGTTAGAAAGGAGAAAGGAAGATGCTGAACATGAAATTTAATGGCTTGATGAGAAGAAGAGCTGAATGTGAGAAGAATATGATCGCGAGACCAAACCTATTGAAGAAAGAAAGTGCGAGCGATGAACAAAGAATACATATTCTGAACCAAGAAAGGCTGGTAGGCCCGATATATCTATAAAGTTAACGGATATTATTTAACCATTAATATTTGAGAGTGGTTGGGAGGTTCTAGGGAGAAATGTTGTCCTCATAGGTTCAATTAGGTGCTTGAACACAAGAAGTTGAAGCTTACATCACGGTTGCATTGAGAGAAACCGGTGTTGAGAGTGCTTCAGGGAAACGGGTGTTCTACCATTATGCGAGTTGGAGCACGTGTATGGGAAGTTGGTGCTTCCATCCGGTTAGTGTTGGAACTGTAAGTTGGTGCTTCCATCCGGTTAGTGCTTTGAATTTTCGGGAGTTGGTGCTTCCTTCTAGTGGGTGCTAGAGAAACCCGAGGAGAGTTGGAGCTCTCAAACAGGGTCTTGACTTGTAAAAGAGAGGTAGCAACCTCACATTGAGTTGATGCTCAATTGTAAATGATGTCTGAGCAGAAAAAACACCCTATCATTTCGAGAAGAAGAAGAGGTTTTCTCTCCCTTTATGGGTTTCCTGGTAATCGTCTCTGTGTGTGTATCTTATATGTGACTGATGATCTTTACTCTTATACATTCATATGCTATATGATTGGTTGATGACACATGAAAATCTTAATAATTGTTTAAAGGCATAAAATTGTTTAAGCTTATAAACAATGATTCACCCCTCTCGATTGTTCTAGTATTTCCAACAAAAATGCATGAAGAAACAAAGCGAGATCAGAGTGCGTAGAGCGTCAATTTGCAAGGGATACGGTGTTCTGGTACTGCAACCATACAAGAAAACCTCCCTCGAGGTTGAGCATTGTGAAGCTAGAGCTCCAAATTTTTTATGGCCCTTATACAATTCTCAAACATGTGGGGACGATATATCGATTAGCTCTGCCCGATGGGTTCAAAGCTACATCCAATTTTCCATGTTTCATGCTTAAAGAAGGTGATTGGAACACCGGTGCCAAATTCAAACCAACCTTCGAGTTAGGCGAAGGATCCATTGAAACGTGAGCGGTTTTGGACCAGAGCATGCTTTACGTGTCGACAAACCATCAAGGAAGTGTTAGTCCGATGGAAAGATACAACTCCAAAAAAATGCCACCTGGGAGATGACCACCATTATGCAACAATTTACTCATCTCAAGCCTTGAGGACAATGTTTTTTAAGGGAGACGGACATGTTAGAGGTCCTAACACGCATAAGGTAGATTAATATATTCCGAGATGTAATAAAGGTCAATATTAATAAAATAGAATACAAGGTGGATGTAAAGAAGACCTAATAGAAACTTCAAAGCTTCTGGGGATCTTCCTCTAGATGCTATGATAGACATTTTGTAAAAATAAAGGGAATTAAATTATGAAAACCCTAGCTTGGATATTATTATGATAGAGCTCTGCTTTGCTGAAGGTTTCCCCCTCGAAGAGGCCCATGAACATTTCTTTCAAGATCAAAGTGTTATTTCTATTGTTGTTCTTATATCATTCCTTTGTTGTGGAGATTATGCTAGATATTTTAGTGTTATTACGCCATTTCTAGCATTTTATTTACATTACTGCATATTTTTATATATGCGGTATCTTGCGATTACCAAAGACCCCAACAACTCAAACTACAAAATTTGCACTTAGATTTTGATAAATAGGTCAGCAAGATGACTTCTTACAAATAACAAAATTTCCTCGATTTATTTGCACTCAAACTGTACTTTTTAGCATTGATTTGACACAACTAGACACCCAGAAAATAATTCCAAGCCTTTGCCTCAATTTCTATGTCTAAATACTATTGTACAACCCTCAAAAAAAATGCAGTATGACCTCATTTATGATGACTACTTCATTTATGTAGAGATCTTGTTCTTAACTTCCTCCTAGAATTTTTCCCTCCGCTAGGCATGCAGGACTCCTCAATATCTAGGAAGTGTGCCCTCACCTTTAGCGTCACTCCTCTTCCTTGGAGATCAATCTCCCTTGGTCTCTTTGAATGACCCTTCAACTTCCTCACCAATCTCTCCTCAAAGTGTGTGCCCTCTTCTCCCTCAAGTGATTCCTTTATGCAATTTTAATGTGTAACTCCTCTAACCCTTGGTCTCCTTGAGTGACTCTTCACTTTTCCTCTGAGATCAAAAATCATGATTTAATCATTCATTGAGGTCACTTAAGAAGTCACTAAAGTGACCCATATCATAAAGTCGCACACTTTAAAATAAAAGGCTCAACTTTATAAAACCACTTTATAAAGTGCCTTTATAAAAACACATTATAAAGTCACTAGGGAGAAAATGTTCTATAGGTCCTTTAAGCATCTTTGGGCATCGCCTATGTAGAAGTACCTTTGAGCTACCAAATCTAACACATTACACCATGTTAAGTATGATAAAGAGGCCATGTAAGTTGCAGATTGGGAGAGTTAATTTGAAGGACAAGAAGGTTAGAGGAAAATGAAGTTCTGAGATTGAGATTAAAGGTTTGAGACCTTTATGGATTCTTAGATTTCATCAAGCCACAGGTGATTCATTCTCACTCAATAATTGAATAAGAGTTGGAAAGTTATAAGTTAAAGAAAATAATAAGTGAGAGAATAATGAATGATCTGTAGGTGATGGAGATGATGAATATCCTCCTTGACATCAATTGGAGATAGTTCATATGATCACACATGTTCCCAAGAGGAAAAGGAATACAGGTGGAATGGACACTCAAGACCTTGGGGAGTTGGAAGTGAATATAACATACATGGAAGTTGATGATGTCGATGAAGTTCCCACCTGGGAAACAATATAGATGGATGAAAGTAAACTTATTGCAGAGGAATTAGCCCATGACGAGCCAACTATTTTTTAGATGGATGAAAGTAAACTTATTGCAGAGGAATTAGCCCATGACGAGCCAACTATTTTTTAGGATGAATTTGTGACATTACACCGTGCGAAGTATGATAAAAAGGCCAAGAAGTTGTATATTGGGAGAGTCAATTTGAAGGAAAAGAAGGTTAGAGGAAAACAAAGTTATGATATCGAGATTAAATGTTTGGGACCTTCAGGGGTTCTTATATTTCATCAAGCCACGTGTGATACATTGGCTCACTCGATAATTGAAGAAGAGTTGGAAAATTATAAGTTAATGAATAAAAAAAGTGAGAGAATAATGAAGGATCTACATGTGAAGGATATGACAGAGGCCCCCTTGACATTAGTTGGATATAGTGCATATGATCACACTTGCTCCTAAGAAGAAAATGAATGTAGGCGGTGTTAGCTCCCAAAATGAATTTGTGGAAATTTTGCTTTTTGAGGTGATAGGTTGTGTCTAAATTTTATTCCTAAATTTTTGTAAGTAGGTTAGAGAGTCTGTTTTCTATAAATAAGCCCAAAAGAAATTTTGGATTTGGTTTGGTCAAGCAAAAGTTAGAATCTCAGGTTTCGGTGGTTCAGGCGAGCCCGATAAGCGCTCATTAACCACCGAAAGCTTTTGTTCCCGACAGTTAAAAGGCCAAAGCAAGAATGCGGTTAACTACCGAAATTGTTTCAATGGTAAAAATGGAAAGCCCGTGCTTTCGCATAAGCCAACTGTCAACTTGGCGCAATGATGAAACGTAACAACCGAAATCTCGTCAAGTGGAAGGTATGCGCGCTCTGATGGTGTCTATCCGAAAATTTCAAGCTCCTGTTGTCCTTTCGACCGCAATTGTCTTTTCAAAATCTACACACGGAGGTATCATTGAAATTCATGCATAATGGTCACGAAGCCTCCCTCCATTTCCAGTCGCAAGTACATGATCCATCATGATCCCGTTAATCCCTCGTTAAATCCTCATACAATATCATTTTGAATTCCGGATATTTCTGAGACAGTCGCGGGTTTACAGCTTCATCAATTGAACGTATTTTCTGAGATCCTAATCCCGTTTCCCCTGGTGATAATCAAAGCACCACTAGAGTCCAGCGATCGCTCAAGAGTCAATTAAGCCAATGCGACTTATCAGGCAAGTCCAAAACTCGTCTTGTTTCATATTTTTAAGTTTACCACCGAAAATCTAAAATTTCGGCATGTCCTCAGTCAAATTGTCGCTCGAAACTTGTCTAGCGTTTGAGCTCTGTTATCCGAATTTTGTGTCACCCTGTCCCACCGGTTCTTCCCTGAGAGATACCCTCTGCGTTCCTAAATTCTATAACCTTTGTCTCTCTGGACATTTAGTTTCCCATAATCGCAGGTGCAGAGAATTTTGATCAATGCCGAAAGCAGGGCCAGTGTTGAGGTCTGAAGTAGACAGGGTTTGGTATTTGGAGGCGCACCCAGAGGTAGCAGAGTTTTTCAAACGAGCAGGGGTATTCACATACTGTGAAAAATTCACCAGTTTTCATCAACAAGTAGCTGAAGATTTTGCAATTGCATATGATGGAAGGTCTGCCAAGATAGGAAAATAAGAGTTTATCATAGATGAGGCTTCCATAGCAGAGTTTACAGGTCTTCCATGGACAGGAGATTGTTGGTTTAAATCCACACTGCCATCAAATATAGAATTCAGATCATATTTGTTGCCCATCCACAAAAACTTGATTTGGAAGAAGGATATTCCAATGTACTTTTTAGAACCTCAATGGCAGGCATTGCTAAAGGCAATTTTTGTTTACATTACCTGTGACGGACGGTATAACAGAGTAATGTTTTATCATTTTAAGCTTCTCAATCATTTCACAGGTAGAGAACCAATAAATCTACCTTTCTATTTTCATAAGACCCTTGCTAAAATGGCCAAACAAGTTAAAG
>SNQJ01S0073800.1:54537-71367 GCA_010110895.2 Picea sitchensis | reverse complement strand
TCTTGTATGACCCTGCATGTTAATGTACTTGGTTATCTAGAATAGTGTTCTTCATATCCCATTTCAATTATTGTATCTGATTATTGGTTTCTAAAAGCACTGGCTCATTTGGATGCATGATAAGTTGTTCTTCTCATTAAGCCTTCTCAGTTATCCAATTGTTCCAAACACTTGATTATTAATGATTTCTTAAGTTACCAAGCATCCTTAGCCTACAACCCTAAGGAGTTTCTTGGAGTGATAACAAATTGGCGCCGTTGCCGGGGAGACAAAATTCAAGCTCTGCTTTCCTGGGATACGACACAGAGCTGATCTTTGATGATAGACAAAGATTAGACATTTTTAGTTGGTTGTAATTATCTATCTTGCGACTCCACAAGTTCATCCTGGCTCCTAAGAGGATCAGTACTAGGGCGAATCCTCGAGAATCATCAATCACGCCAGTGTCCAATCCATAACTAATTCTTAGAAAAGGAAAGACAATTCAAGGTCAAACTTCAAGATCAGATACAGAAGGTAATCCTCTTTTCAGTTATGGAAAATCTACTACAAAAAAATTTGAGTTCTTTTCAGAGAGAATTGATGAAAAAACAACTGTAAATTCTGTAGAAGAACAAATTCTTTTTGTTCAACAGAAAAATCCTAATGATGATAAATTGATAGATTTAAATTTGATTGAAAAAACACCCAAGACTTTAGAAAGAAGCCATAGTTCTTCTTCCCTTGAGTCTTTTCATTCTCAGCAACAAGAAGATCATTTAAACATTTATACTAGCCTCCTTGCTGTTGAATATCTCCTCCAAGAGCTATCTGCTAAGGGTGAAGAAAATTTAGCTGGACAACTTGCAAATTTTTACAGAGCCTCTTATCAAACCTCTTTCCCATTAGAAGATTCACCTCTGTCACATTCCTCCAGTGTTGAAGATTTGAAAAAGAAACCATCACTTTCCTCACCCTTGATAGTTATGGCTGCACCACCTCCTTTGACTAAGATGCAACAAATCCTAGCTGCTAGGTATGCACCACTCATATTGCCAAACCCAGTATCAACCATGCCAACGGGAGACTATCAGAAGTATATGCCCAAATTCACCGGCAAAGGCGATGTGTCTGCTGAAGAACATATTGAGGCTTTTTACAATTATGCTGAAAACCTTAATATTGAAGAAGAAGATGTTTGGACACGAGTCTTTGTCCAAAGCCTAGATGGCCATGCTAGGAAATGGTTCAAAAAACTCCCTGCTGGTTCCATAGATGGAATCGAGCAACTGGATGAAACATTCTTGAAACATTGGGGTGACAGAAGAGATTTTGTCTACTATATTACATAATTCAGAAACCTAAGGAAACAAAGTAGTGAGTCAGTCTCTGATTTCACTAAAATATTTAACCGAATGTATGGCAAAATACCAGCAGAGATAAAACCTTCATATGCTCTTGCCAAGATCACATATTCTGATGCTTTTGACTCAGATTTCTATTTACTGTTGAGAGAAAGGAGGTCACCAAGGCTTATCATAATCTTTCCTCTTTTGACTCTCGAAAAGTCAAATGTCTTGGGATGATCAAGGACTTGGCTGTAACCTTAACACAAGCATCCATGAAGACTATGGTTATGGATATAGTAGTGGTAGACATACCACCAAAATTTGGATGTCTACTGTCAAGATCGTGGATGAAGAGGCTAGGTGGCACTATTCAAATGGATCTCTCCTATGCTACTATCCCTGTCTTTGGAGGGGTGAATAGAAGGCTATACAGGGAATCTCAGTTGGCATATGTAATCAGCGATGAAAAGAATCCATCCAATCATCCTATCTATTCTGTTGACACATGTATGGGGTCTTGTATTTTGCAAATTGATGATTCATTACCAGATACATTCTTGCTCATAAAACCAACAGTTCAGCCCACGGAAACAACAGAAGACAATATTTGGACCATGTTCTTTGACGGTGCTTGCACTAAAGAATCAACAGGAGCAGGAGTGGTATTGATTTCCCCTTCTAAGAAAACTTCTCATTTGTCCTTTAAAGTTGATTTTAAAGTGACTAATAATATTGCTGAGTATGAGGCACTACTTCTGGGGTTGAATGCAGCCAAAGAGAGGAAGATTAAAAAATTGCAGGTTTTTGGAGATGTAGATTTGATTATTCAGCAGGTGAATAAGTCCTTTCAAGCAAAGCATGTCAGGCTAAGGGCATACAGAGATGAAGTGTTGAAGGCAATTCACAATTTTGCAGAGTTTAAAATTTCATTTGTACCTAGAGCAATGAATGAATTGGCTGATTCATTAGATGTGTCAGCTTGTGCATTCATACCCCCTCTGCCTCATAAATTGACTTACGAAATTCAAGTTAAATATAGGCCCTCTCTCCCTGATAATGTAAAATTTTGGAAGGTTTTTGAAGACGATGTTGAACTCACTGGATTTCTTGTAGTAATAGATGAGTTTGTAGATCTGCAGATCGATCAGGAGAATCAACATGAAAATTAAATTGAGAAGCCATAATTCAGAAGCAAAATTGCAGCACATGAAATAGTCCAGCTGTCTACTAACAGAATTCCTAAAGGTTTGGTCCCGTTGGAAAGGTTGTTCGATAATAATGATGTGGCTGCCAAATTGGAAAATGGGAAAAAAGATTCATAAGTTTTGCAGTATAATGTGGCTAGTGAGAAAGATCCCAAACATGTCAACTTAGCCTCACATTTGACTGAAAAATAAAGGGCTTATTATGGAGAATTTCTAAAGGAGTTTGCAAACATCTTCGCTTGGAAATATGATGACTTGAAGACTTTTGACACAGAGGTAATTCAACATAAGATTCCCTTGAATAAATACACCAAACCATTCAGGCAGAAGCTTAGATCCTTTAATCCTTTGTTGCTACCTACAATGGAAAGGGAAATCAAGAAACTATTGGATGCCCGCATCATCATCCCTCTCAGATATTCAGAATGGATTGCGAATCTCGTACCAGTCAGGAAGAAGAATGGGGAGATCAGACTCTGCGTCGACTTTAGAAATTTGAATAAATGCTCTAGGAAGGACAACTACCCTCTGCCCAAAATGGAGCATATTTTGCAGAAGGTATCATGATCAAAGGTGATGTCTTTTATTGATGGGTTTTCCGGATACAACCAGATTGCTGTCCATCTGGACGATAAAGAAAAGACTGCTTTTACTACTCCATGTGGTATGTTTATGTACGAGAATATGCCCTTTGGATTGATGAATGCAGGAGAAACATTTCAAAGGGCGATGGACATTGATTTCGTTGGAGAGAAAGATAAATTTGTCCTGATATATCTCGATGATATCACTGTTTTCTCAAGCATCCATGAACTTCATTTGCAACACTTAAAAAGGACATTTCTAAAATTTCTAAGGTATGGCATTTCTCTTAATCCAAAAAAATCAAATTTCCCACTTAAGGAAGGGAAATTACTTGGGCATATTGTTTCAGCTGATGGGGTGAAAATCGACCCAAAAAGGGTAGAAGCAATTAAAAATATGTCTCTTCCTAGATCAAAGAAGGACATTCAGTATTTCCTTGGGACTATAAACTTTATTAGAAGGTTTATAGTAAACTTTGCAGAACTCACAAAGCATATCACTGCTATGCTAAGAAAAGACTTCAAGGTAAAATGGACCGAAGCAGCTAGACACTCATTCGATGTCATCAAGGAAGCCATCACAACAGCCCCTGTTTTGATCAGCCCTGATTTCTCCAAGGTATTTTACATATTTTCATTTGCTTCAAGTGATACAATCGCAACAGTACTCTTGCAGAAAAATTCCAATGATCAGGAGAAGTCGGTTGCCTTCTTCAGTAAGGTATTGAGGGACACATAGGTAAAGTATGAATTGTTGGAGAAACAAGCATATGCACTTATCAAGTCATTGAAAGATTTCAGAGTTTACATCCTTCAGGCAAATGTAATAGCTTTCGTTCCCTCCAGTTCAGTTAAAGATGTGCTTACACAACCTGACATAGATGGAAAAAGGAGTAAGTGGATAGCAATGTTGATTGAATTTGATGTTGAAATTAAACCAGCAAAACTTGTGAAGGGTCAGGGCCTTTCCAAACTTTTGGCAGAAGAAAATTGCAAGCTACTCGAAATAAATTTGGCAAGTATTAATGCAGATAACGTTCAGTCTTCAGAAGACAAGGAAGGTGAAAAAACACAAGTATCAATTCACCTAGCTGATTGCAAATGGTACAGTCGCATTATTTATTTTCTGCAAACTTTATCAGTCCCATCATATTTGACAAAGACACAAGGAAGGGCTTTGAAGCTCAAAGCCATAAATTTATGCATAAATGGCAACTTATTTTTCTGGAAAAATCCAATAGGTTTATTGTTGAGATGCATAAACCAAGAAGAAGCAGCTAAGGTCATGATTGAATTCCATAATAGTGAATGTGGGGGACATCACTATTGGAAAACCACTGCACATAAAATCTTAAGATCTGGT
Organism: Picea sitchensis; assembly: GCA_010110895.2. NCBI lineage: Eukaryota > Viridiplantae > Streptophyta > Pinopsida > Pinales > Pinaceae > Picea > Picea sitchensis. Next base: position 66,887 of record SNQJ01S0073800.1, on the reverse strand, counting down.
TACTACTGGCCATCCTTATTTTCAGATGTGTGTGAGTTTGTGAGAACATGTGACAAGTGTCAAAGATTTGAAAGTAAACAACAACTGAAGTCTCTTCCCCTCAAACCTATAGTGGTCACAGGGCCTTTCCAGCAGTGGGGCCTGGACTTCATAGGTGAAATTCACCCGCCTTCTAGTGGTCAGCACCGGTGGATCCTTGTTGCCATTGATTACTTTACAAAGTAGATTGAGGCTATTCCCACCTGGAATGCCAATCATACTGTCATCATAAATTTTCTGCAAGAAAACATATTTGCCAGATTTGGCTGCCCTAAGAGAATAGTCACTGATAACGCTGCTTCATTCAAAGATAAACACTTGGTGAAATTATGTGAAGAGTTGGGAATCCAGCTGATACATTCCACTACTTACTATCCGCAAGGGAATGGCTTAGCTGAGTCATCAAACAAGAGTTTAGTCAAGATTATAAAGAAGTTGCTTGAACAAAATGCCAGAGGTTGGGATTCCAAACTGAATTTTTCTTTGTGGGATGACAGGGTTACATGTAAGAAATCAATTGGTACATCTCCTTTCAAGTTGGTATATGGTACTGAGGCCATATTTCCTGTTCAACTTGCACTTCCGGTTGCAAAGTTTTTACAAGAAACTGATTCTGAACCAAGTGATTTGACCCAGAGAATTCATAATTTGGTAGAGCTACAACAAGATAGAGAGCAACTCTTGGAAAAAATAGAATTGCATTATGAAAGAATCAAGGAGACCTTCGACAAGAAAGTCAAATCAAATGACTTCAAAACATGGGATTTAGTCTTAAAATGGGATGCAGCAAGGCAAGAGAAGGGGAAACACAACAAATTTGAGGCTCTCTGGACAGGTCCTTTTGTCATAACAACGGTGCAACAGAACAATACCTTTGTTCTCCAAAATCTTTCACGCGAGGAAGTAGCAGGTGGCCCTTTCAACGGGCGCTTTCTGAAGACCTATTTTTCATAAGGCTTTTCTTAAAAGCCCTGTTCTACTTGTACATATTCTTTTTTCAGTTCTGTTTTCTTTGTTTTTGTCACTTGAATAACTCCATGCCCAATGGTACCAGCAATTTTTTTTTTTTTTTAGATTTCTTTTTAATTTTGTAATAAAGGCTACTGAGTCTAGCTAGGTTCTTGGTCACCTCACAGGGAGATGCCTATCCCAGTTGGAGCCAAATGTTAGCTCCCAAAATGAATTTGTGGAAATTTTGCTTTTTGAGGTGATAGGTTGTGTCTAAATTTTATTCCTAAATTTTTGTAAGTAGGTTAGAGAGTCTGTTTTCTGTAAATAAGCCCAAAATAAATTTTGGATTTGGTTTGGTCAAGCAAAAGTCAGAATCTCAGGTTTCGGTGTTTTAGGTGAGACCGACAGGCGCTCATTAACCACCAAAATATTTTGTTCCCGGCAGTTAAAAAGCCAAAGAAAGAATGCGGTTAACTACTGAAAGTGTTTCAACGGTAAAAATGGAAAGCCCGTGATTTCACACGAGCCAGCTGTCAACTTGGCGCAATGATGAAACGTAACCGCCGAAAGCTCGTCAAGTGGAAGGTATGCACGCTCTGATGGTGTCTATCTAAAAATTTCAAGCTCCTGTTGTCCTTTCGACCACAATTGTCTTTTCAAAATCTACACATGGCGATATCATTGAAATTCATGCATAATGGTCATGAAGCCTCCCTCCATTTCCAGTCGCAAGTACATGATCCATCATGATACCATTAATCCCTCGTTAAATCCTCATACAATATCATTTTGAATTCCGGAGATTTCTGAGATAGTCGTGGGTTCACAGCTTCATCAATTGAACGTATTTTCTGAGATCCTAATCCCGTTTCCCCTGGTGATAATCAAAGCGCCACTAGATTCCAACGATCGCTCAAGAGTCAATTAAGCCAGTGCGACTTATCAGGCAAGTCCAAAACTCGTCTTGTTTCATATTTTTAAGTTTACCACAGAAAATCTAAAATTTCGGCATGCCCTTAGTCAAATTGTCGCTCGAAACTTGTCTAGCGTTTGAGCTCGGTTATCCGAATTTTGTGTCACCCTGTCCCACCGGTTCTTCCCTGAGAGATACCCTCCGCGTTCCTAAATTCTAGAACCTTTGTCTCTCTGGACATTCAGTTTCCCATAATCGTAGGTGCAGAGAATATTGATCAATGCCAAAATCAGGGCCAATGTTGAGGTCTGAAGTAGACGGGGTTTGGTATTTGGAGGCGCACCCAGAGGTAGCAGAATTTTTCAAACGAGCAGGGGTATTTACATACTGTGAAAAATTGACCAATTTTCATCAACAAGTAGCTGAAGCTTTTGCAATTGCATATGATGGAAGGTCTGCCAAGATAGGAAAAGAAGAGTTTATCATAGATGAGGCTTCCATAGCAGAGTTTACAGGTCTTCCATGGATAGGAGATTGTTGGTTTAAATCCACACTGCCATCAAATATAGAATTCAGATCATATTTGTTGCCCATCCACAAAAACTTGATTTGGAAGAAGGATATTCCAATGTCCTTTTTAGAACCTCAATGGAAGGCATTGCTAAAGACAATTTTTGTTTACATTACCTGTGACGGACGGTATAACAGAGTAATGTTTTATCATTTTAAGCTTCTCAATCATTTCACAGTTAGAGAACCAATAAATCTACCTTTCTATTTTCATAAGACCCTTGCTAAAATGGCCAAACAAGTTAAAGCCAAACCTACTAAGGTTGCTGGAAGAATATCTCACCAAGGGCTTATCACTCTTCTTGTCAAGGAAGCTCTGCAGAGGAAACATGTTGATTGGGGTTTCTTTCTTTTCTGGAACGAATTCCAAACAGAGAAACCACCAGAGGCTGAGGCTAAGAAGACCAGTGGCAGAAAGACTGTTACTCCCAAAAGCAGTAATAGGAAAAGGAAAGGTATCTCACCACCAAGAGATCCTACAAAATCATCCTTTGGTAAGAAGAAAGGTATCAAAAGAAAACTGCAGTTTGAAGGTGAATAGTCTAAAGACCCTGCTACAGGAAACAACCCTTTAAACCTACCTTACAACGATTCTTAACCATAACAAGAATTGATTGAGACTCAGGATAATGTGCAGGCTGAACAGGGTGCAGACTATTGTTCCAGTTTACCTTCACCAGCTTCTACCGAGGGACACAGTCCATTAGTGGCATAACCCTCTTCAAGTAAGCCTAAAAAAACTAGATCACGGAAAATCAACAAACTCCTCCAACAGGTCTACGAAATGGAAGTCCTGGAGAGGGTGATTAAAAAAGCTAATACAGACCTAACTGACAGAAATGCGGAGCTGTTTAAGATAAACCAAACCCTCAAGGAGAAGCATGACAAGATTAAAGACAGAAACAGGGTATTGATCAGGGAAAACATGAAGCTGTATAGACAGCTGAGGATTCTGAGGTTGAAGTTAAAGGAGTTTCAATCACCAGCTCAGGAGCAAACTGGATTAGAAACCCTGGTTAATTTAGCTACAACCATGGTAGACACACCAGAGCCTTCCACACAACTAGCAGAAGTTCGTAGATCAACACGAACAAGGGCTGCCTCAACCAAGAAACCTTGAACATCAGTAAGGGATTCAAGGTAAGCATTTTTGTAATTTTGAAGTTTTCTCAAAACTGAAGTTTTTGTGGTTTAGGCGAACAGGACGACTGTTCATTAACCACTGAAAAACAGGACTTTCGGTAGATAATTCGCTCAGAATTTTTCTAAGTTAACCACCGAAAGCCTGTCATGTCCAGAATGATCGAGTTTTTACACAGATCGAAGTTTTTTGAGCTAGAAAGGTTTGAAACCTCTTCTAATGAACATTTGATGAATTATCAAAATAAATCCAACAGTTATTTTTGATAGATTAAGAAAAGAGGAGGTATTTCAAAGGTTTTTGGCATCTTTGACGAAGACAAAAAATCAGGACATTTTCTCACACCAACAGATTCGAATTTATCTCTCTTGGAGAGTCAAAATTCAACCTTGGGAGGCTATCCTGCACTACACCAACACTCAACAAGAGAAGAGGACCAAGAAATCTGGGATTGACCTTATTTTTGGGGATCATCCCACATCTTTTGCAACTAGATTTTGATTTACTATTTTTAGCTTATGTGATCCATGTTTTCAGGATCTCAGAACTGTTTTGTAAAGCTATAAAGCTAAGGATAGAACATGAACCAGGGGTTCAATTCTGGATACATTTTTGGCATATGTACTAAGACTCCTATCTTGATATGAATGACAGTCTTCTTTTGCTACCATTGCCAGATTTTCTCATGTGTTACATTGCTCTGTAATTTAATTCAATTTAGCTCAGCTATTAAGAATTGTCATCTTCTTATTTAGCTCATAAATTCGAATTGAATGATCTCTTACTATATTGTATGACCCTGCATGTTAATGTACTTGGTTATCTAGAATAGTGTTCTTCATATCCCATTTCAATTACTGTATCTGATTATTGGTTTCTAAAAGCACTGGCTCATTTGGATGCATGATAAGTTGTTCTTCTCATTAAGCCTTCTCAATTATCCCATTGTTCCAAACACTTTATTATTAATGATTTCTTAAGTTACCAAGCATCCTTAGCCTACAAACCTAAGGAGTTTCTTGGAGTGATAACAGGTGGAAGGGATACTCAAGACCCTAGGGAGTTGGAAGTTAATATAACATATATGGAAGTTGATGATATTGATGATGTGCCCGCCTGGGTAGAAATATAGATGGATGAAAGTAAACTTATTGTAGAGGAATTATCCCATGATGAGCCAACTATTTTTTAGGATGAATCTGTGACATTACACCATGCTAAGTGCAGTAAATAGGCCATGAAGTTGCAGATTGGGAGAGTCAATTTGAAGGAAAATAAGGTAACATGAAAATGAAGTTATGGGATTGAGATTAAAGGTTTGGGACCTTCATGGGTTCTTAGATTTCATCAAGCCATGGGAAATGCATTATCTCACTCGATAGCTGAACAAGAGTTGGAAAATTATAAGTTAAAGAAAATAATAAGTGAGCTTGAAGTTGCTTTAAGTCCTAGGCCATTGTTTGCATAGCTTTTTTCCATGATGACCCGAGACAAATTCCCTTAAGAAGAATCTATATCAAACTCCAAGGTCAAGAAAGATGCTAAATTATTGACGGGCATCAGAAAGTGTGTTGTCGAAAACATAAAAAAAATACCTAGCATAATTTTGGAAGCTTGGGAGATTGCTATGGATTTAGGTGTCATGACATGAAGGATTCATTCCCTTCGAGAATATCCGTAGAAATATTTAAAAAATGATGAAATTTTTTACAAGAGTGTGATGGGTACTTTTGTGGCAAGAGTGTTGAATGTAGATGAGTTTACAAGGTAGAAGAAATAATTTCCTTCAAAGAACAAATTAAAGCAAATACAAGCTGTCTGGCTCAGGATGATAGATATCCTTTGATAATTGATAACCACTTGTGACATTCTTGAAGGAATGAAGAGTACATTGTTTCTAAAAGTTGTTGATATAATGAAGGAAATTGAGGGTTCACCTCTGATAAGGGACTCAATACTATTGACCAAAGACCAATTGGAAGCAAAGCTAAGCACACTAAAAGATGTATGGGGAATCAAGTTTGACGACCTCGTAAATTTCCCGAAGGATGAAATTAGACATTGGCTGATCAATTTTGTAAATGAGAATGAAGATTAAATGGATATTGCACGTCAAAAACAACACTCCGAGTTGAAAGGAGTTGAGGATGAATTATTCACACTTAGGGTTGAACAAGACATAATTGTAACACCATTATGGGAATATATTGAAGAATGAATTAGGGGTGTGCTGGAAGCAATATCTAACCCATTGTGATATTCAAGATTTGAGAAACAGTTACATCGATTAGGGTTGTTGTGCAATTTTTTTTATTTATCGAATCTCAACAAATGAGAAGGGACCTTCCATCCACCATGCTACTTCCATTTTTTGTTAACTATAGGTTTTTGAAGCATTTCCCTTGGTCTTTCTTCTTTCTCAATTTTTAATATTCCAAACTTGTCATCCAATCTTTGCATGTGGGGTTGATTCTTGATTATCTCCTTCTTGTCTTCCAGGTTGCCTTTGCTTATTATATGGTGCATGAGAGCCCTATCCTATTTCGAAAGGATGAAGATATTTCAATACTTTCTTGTTTAAGTACCACAAATATTATGTAGTGTTGATTTGCACACATTATATTTGATCTTGAATAATGAATTTGTATTTATTATTTTTATCAAAACTCTAGAGAGAGCTATTTTGGAGCTCATGAATTTTGTGATTTTTAACTTTTATTAAAGTGTTAAATATCGAGTATGTGTCTCCTTTGTTGAAATGTACACTCGACACTGAGAGGGGGGGGTGGGTGAATCCGTGTCACAAAACTTTTGGACAATTTTCCACTTTTCATAAATTAACTGAACAACATATATTTATTTCATTTTCTCAACCAATATATAAAATAATAAATATTTTATTTATTTATTTAACTTGAACGAATACATAAGATCAATCTTTGAATATCTTCAACTTCAAGCAATTATGAGAGACCTAGCTTGTAGTTCTCAGATCCAACTGAGAAATGAGGAATCCAACCCTCATAACAAGCCCCATCTTGTTGATCTCAAATCCAACTGAGATGTAAGGAATCCAATCCTCATACAAAGCCCAACTTGTAAATAGGCACCAACCTGATAGAATGAACCTTCATTCAATCCATTATATATAAATATATATACTTCAACAAATTCAACTACTTCTTTTGTTCACCCCCCTTCTTTGTTTATATAGTCTCCTAACATGTATGAGTTTGAGGCATTATGTCCCTTTGTTTGAACCATCACACCTCTTCATACACTTCTTCATTTGAATTAATAATAATAATTTCTATATTTATTATTATTATTACTAGTTTGATTTAAACACTTCAAATCCCTTGTTTTGCATTTTTTTCTGTTCTGGCTAAAAATATGTCCTTGCAAGTGTTGCATAAATCAAGTTCTATGGAGGCACTTCCTTCAAACCATGTTTTTCATATGACCATATGCATAGAACCACGAGCTTATTAATTTAAGCGCTGCCTCTTCTTTCACCCAATCTTGGTATCTCCGAAGTGATATCTTCTGGAGTGTTAATCTTGAGTTGATGTGTGTCCATAAATATCAATGGTCTAGATGTTATTTCAGAGCTTTGGTACTCCTGGACTCCGGGTTCCTAGAACTCTGAGTAGTTCAATTCTTCTGGAATGATAACCTACCAAATAAGTCATAAAGCAGTGGTGACTGTTTGCTGTCGGTTAACACCTCCGCTTACACTATCCTTCCACTATGCTTGATCAACAGTTGAGAATGCTCCCAAAGTAGATCAACAATTAGCGTTACTTCGTGATTTACGATTTACTCTATCCTTCCACTGTACCTGATCAACAGTCGAGAATGCTCCCGAATTAGATCAATGATTAGCATTACTTCGTGATCTACGTTTACTCTATCCTTCCACTGTACTTGATTGACGATCAAGAATGCTCTCGAATTAGATCAATGATTAGTGTTAATTCGTGATTTATGCTTACTCTATCCTTCCACTGCTTAATCCAACGGATATGAATTAATAAAAGGTTGAGATGGACAACCACTATTTACTTTGGGACTTCGGGACTTCAGGGGTTCGAAGGTCCGGGTAATTTTTGTTCCAATTTCCACCGGAGTTGGTCAGCACCGAAGTGGTCAACATGGGAGTGATTATGTCATATTTCCACTTACGTTTTGATCTAACAGTCATGTGAGAATACATAATATCTTATATCAATGATTATCATTGATTTTGGCCTTCAACTCTTCAAGTAGTTTTTGATATCCCTCGAAGGACAAATTCCCAGAGTGACGTAACTTGCTGATGTCACTGCTGACTTGGCACTCGCTGAGTGGCTGCCACGTGTCACCAGATTTGAGACTTTCATGTACCTAAAATTCCAACTAGACCTTGACACTTGTCACCATTTGATTGCGCCACGTGTCCTTGCTGACGTGGATCTCCTGACGTGGCACATGTCCTCCCCCTCCTGATTGTAGGTTGATATGAATCCTTGATCCAATGACTGTGATCATTTCTTAGATCAACAATCCAGATTTAATTTCGGCCTTCGGGCCTTTGGGCTATTCATTCCTAATTCTCAATTCTCCCTAAGAGAGATTCCTTGAATAAACCTCGAGCAAGTTGACTTCATCTAACGATCCATCTTTGATGCGAAAGGCTTAGCATGATCCAACGGTTGTCGATATTTCGACTATTAGGGATATCGTGAATCCTTCATCCAACGAATGTGATCAATTCTAGATCAATGGTCTAGATTTATTTCAGCCTTTGACACTTTGGGTTATTCGCTCCCACTTCTCAATTCTCCTGAAATGAGATTTCCCGATTAAACCTCGAGTAGCTTCCAAATCTGACGATCCTGGTTTATCCTGAAATCTCACATTAGTGGACAATATTCTTCCTCGATTCTTTTGTAGTTTTACTGTGGGGATTTTCAATCCCAATCACGTTTCTGCAATGTGCTTTCCCTTCTGAGATTTTTGGTTTTGTACTTGGATTCTAACTGATCGAGATCATTGATCTGTTGGGAATTCGATCTCGATAGTGTTTATGCATTGCTCTGATATTGTGAAATCTAATACGCTGCCTCTCCTAAGATTTAAGTAGATTCCTAAGTTTTGTACTTGGATTCTAACTGATTGAGATCATTGATCTGTTGGGAATTCGATCCTGATAGTGTTTCTGCATTGCGTTGATCTCGTGAAATCTTATACACTGCCTCTCCTGAGCTTTAGGTACATTCCTCTGCATGTTGTTCATAACAACCCATCATCACATCATAATGACATCGACTATTGACATCAATGACAATATGTACAACAATCTCCCCCTTTGTCATTGAGGGAAACACACCAACTTCATACACAAACTCCCCCCGTGATGATTCTTCTCTCCTATGAATTTACTCCCCCGCTTTTACATCAATGGCAAAGGGTTGTTCCCCCTATGATTAATCTCTGTATGTGTATATGATGTTGACCAAAATATGAACTTGGGTAACTCCCCCTACAATCATGCTATGCCTGCCATAATTGAATGACTCCCACTGTCAATCTGCTCTCTCTGCCTCTGACTGCTCTCCCCCTTTGTTTCTAAAAAGGTATCTCTTCTTGACACGTTATCTCCCCCTGTCAATTTACTAACTTCTTATCTCAATCCATTGGGATATTTGTGTTCAAATAAGTAGTCTTATTGATACCAACTTGTAGTGATACCCATTTGTAGTGATCAAGTCTTTCAAACCTTAATCTAATTACTTTCTTATTTGATAACCAAAATACTCCTCCTGAGTTTTTATTGACTTTCCTTTGTCAAATATAACAAGAGTATGAGTCTTACTGATCTTTTTGTTCCACTTCTTATTATTCTTTGATATTTCACAGGAATATCAATTGAGGATTGATACCAATTGATTTAATACCTAGTTTCGTCCCTCCAATACCAATTGATTTAATACCAATTTTGTTATCAATTGATCTTTGCTAAATAATACCCCTTGAAATTCTCTGCTACCTTTTCTTCTTCTCCTCTTTTTACAAAAATGAAAGAAAGGATCTTTTCTTGTTCCCTCTGAGGTTATATGCCCCCTAAGGTGATGCTCTCCTTTGTCCATTTTCTCTTTCTTGTATTCTACAAATCTCCCTATCAATGATTTTTCTTTTGACCACTAATCTTTAGATAGTCAAGATTTTCCATATGTTATTTTTAAAAACTCTTGGCATAATCCTTTGATTTTGTAGAAATCAATTTTAAACTTATTTTTGTATTTTCTTTCTTTGGCTAACAAATTGTGACATCATCAGAATTTGATATTGTCCCATATTCTTCTAGAGGAACTTCCATTTCTTGAGCTTGATATATTTCATTGAATTTCACATTCCTTATTAGGGCCTTCACCCATCATTTTCTTATTGTTAATTTATTTACTTTCAGGTGTAATATCATCTTTCTTGATTTCCCCTTCGGATTTTCTTCTCCATATCTCTCTATGAGATATTATGCTCTTTGGACCTTCTCTTTCTAATTGTGTTTTTGGAGATTTGTCATCTCCTTTCTTCTTCCAAATTTTATTAGGTTTTCTCCCTGACTTGAATGACTTATTTAAGGATTGACCTTTTGAATTCCTGTAGCTTTGGGATTTGTTCCCAAACCTATCACAATTGTAACATCTCATCGTATGACAAAATTTTTCTATGTGCGCAACCAAATTGCATCTCCAACATCTAATTGAGTTTTTGGATTTTCCTGTATATCCTTTCTCTAGTTTCTTGCAGTCCATTGCTTTATGACCAAAGTTATGACAAGAAAAGAAATATCCATTGAAGGTGTTTCCATTCTTGAATTTACTTTGGCTTGAGAGATCTGTGTTTTGATTTTCTTCTTCCTTTTTACTTCTATAGCTTCCTTCCTTAACAAAGTTCATGACTTGTAATTTCTTTTTAATTGCACCTTTTCTTTTTGAGAAGGATGATCTTTTCTCATGTTTGTAAATGGTGCTCCCCTTGTCATTGTCTTCTTTTTTATTGTATCCAAGACCAATTTTGTCATCGATAGATCTTTGAGTTTTTCAAATCTTATCTAGGATAGCTGAGCTATTATGGAAATTTACAGTTTTATTTGTCTTTTCAATCATCTTTTTGAGATTGACTATTTTTTATTTCAACATGTGACATGTCTCTTCCTTTTTAGTCAACTGAATATTCATGGCTTCTTCCATTTTCTTAGCATTTTCAAGTCGAGTGTTTAGATTGATGACTATTTCTTCTGTCTTATCCAAGACTTCTTTGAATTTATTAGTTTTGTCATATGTTTTCAACTCTTCCATATCTTTTGTTAGATCAAAAATTTTAGTTTTCAATCTTTTGATTTCTTCATTGTTTTTTAGTTGAATCCTTTTGAGGTTGATGGCCTCAAATTTCAACATTTGGCAAGATTCTTCCTTTTTTGTTAATTTGATCTTCTGGGCTTCTTATTTTTTCTTAGCCTCTTCAATTTGAGTCATTAGATTTGATTTAGTACTTTCATTTATCTTTTTGAAGTTGATGATTTCCAATTCTAACATGTGGTAAGAATTTTCTTTCCTAGTTAACTGGATCTTTAAGTATTCTTCACTTTCTTTAGTTTCCTCAAGATGAGTCTTTAGACTGTTAACTAATTCTTCTATTTCTTTTAGTATTTATTTTCTTTTGTTATCATGTTTTTTCAATTCTTCTATTTCCTTTATCAGATGATCAACTTCAATCTTCAATCTCCTGATCTCTTTTTCTTTGTCTTCTAGCTGAACTCTCTGTTCAAACTCTTCATGGCTAGATTGATCTAACTGTTGAAGTAGCAACATATCTTTCTGTTGAAGTTTCTCCAACTATTCTAGAGTGCACATAGTTGTTTACTCAATATTTTCAATAGCCTCCATATGAACATTAATATGTATACCATTTCTTGGTTCCATACGAATCTCTTCTATTGCAATTGTAACATCAGTCTTAAAATTATGTAATTTTTCTTTAGTGATTACTGAGGTATGCCTCAATTCTTTGATGAGGTTGTCTTCTTCATTTATGGCTGAGGATTGAATGAAGTCCTTCATTTCATTCTGATTAGAAATGTTTTTCTCTGTATTATGTTCTTCAATCTGATTGCAATTTTCCTTTTCTTTATCTTGTTCCTTATCTTGATAAGAATTCTATTCTTCTGAGTTTTGTTCTTTATTCTGACATGAATCCTCTTTATCCGAGTCTTGTTCCTTACTTTGATAGGCTTTCTCTTATTCTTGTGCTTCATTCTGATAACTATTTTCTAGCCAGAGCCATAATTATTTAGTATATTTGTAGTGTCTCATCTTTTCTTTGACTTAGTATGATAATCCATCCTAGATTGCTTTTGAGGCTAATGAATTGTTTCTCCTTGTTTCCTTTGCAGTTTTGGTTTTTCTCTTTGAAGTAGTTAAGTGCCATGGATTACTTAGTACCAAATCCCAAACTCCATATCCTCTTGACTTTAGATATCTATTCATATTTTCCCTCCATTATGAGTAATCTTTTCCATCAAATAAGGGAGCTTCATTTGTGGAGATAGCAATTTGTCCACCAATTTATTCTGAATCTACCTTCCAGTGTTTAAACTGAGCAGAAGGCACCTGCTCTGATACCAATTGTTAAAATTTACACTCGACACTGAGAGGGGGGAGGGGTGTGTTGAACAGGATAAGTCAACTGAGA
>SNQJ01S0073800.1:0-23566 GCA_010110895.2 Picea sitchensis | reverse complement strand
CCCTTCAAAAAGAGCCTTGTCCCCAAGGCTTAAGATTAAGAAATTGTTGCAGAATGGTAGCCGACTCCTAGGTGGCATCTTCTGGTGGAGTATTCTTCCATTTAACTAAAAATTCCTCGATGGTGCACTAACAAAGATGATGCTCACGCTAGTCCAATATGACTTGTGGCTACAACCAAATGGAAACTTCTTCATCCAACTTTGGTAGACTGGTCTGGGTGTGGCACTTGGTACCAATCAATTTCTTTAGGCATGATACATGAAAAAAAAGATGTAGCTTGGAGTGAATGGGGAAGGGTAACCGATATTCCACTGGTCCCATTCATTTGAGAATAGTATAAGGACCATAAAATTTGGGGGCAAGTTTCGAATACTGTTGGGATTTTGGTGAAGTTTGCTTGTGCGGTTGTAAACGAAGAAACACCTAGTCCCCTTTAACAAATTGACATTCAAAACAACCATGATCTTCCTGTTGCTTCATGCGGTTATGAGCCATGAAATTTTTTTCTTTGAAAGTACGAAGAATGGTCATGCAGACTGTAATATTGTTGTCAACCTCCTGAACCTTTGAGATACCCAACATGTATGGAAGAATCGATGGTGGATTCTATCCCTACACTGCTTCAAAGGGAGTCATGCGAGTGATAATATGGTAAGAGGTGTTGTACCACCATTAAGCTAGTGGTAACAACTAAAACCACTAATGTTGTTTATCAGACGCAAAACACCTCAAATATGTTTCCAAACATTTGTTGACTGCTTCCATTTGACCATCATTTCGAGGATGATAGGTTGTGTTGAGATGCAATTGGGTGCCCTGGAGCCTGAATAATTCTTGCCAGAAATTGCTGGTAAAAGTTGGATCTGGGTCATAAACAATAGAATGAGGCATTCTATAGAGTTTGAAGATATTATCCATAAAAAAATGAATCATTGTGGATGTTGTGAACATGTGTTTAAGAGCACATAAATGATCATATTTGGAAAGATGATCAACTACCACCATGATGAATGACTTATTTCCTGATTTGAGTCAACCAACAATGAAATCCATAGAAATATCCATCCAAATAGTAGGTGGAAGTGGAAGTGGTTAGAGTGTGCCTAAAGGTTTGACAATCTCACTCTTATTGCGTTGATAGGTATCAAATATGGACACAAAGGTGAGGATGTCCTATTTCATACTGTCCCATAAGAAAGAATGTTTGACCCATTTATAAGTTTTGGTAAGACATGAATGACCTGCGGTAGGTGAAGCATGAAACTGTGAGAGCACTATGGATTTAAGGGCCGACTGTTTTCTTAAATATAGGTGACCTTTATAGAGAAACTCATAATTATGCCAGAGTACCCTGGAGTAGCTTGGGGATCATGTTGAAGTTGTTAGATTAGGATAAAAATTTTGGAGTCTTGCAACCATTCATGACGAACATCCTAAAGCTAGTTAGCAACAAGGAATGAGAGGGAAAAGAGGGACCCTTCTTCTTCATATTTCCTAGAAAGAGCATCAACCACCACATTTTCTTTGTCCCTATTGTAAATGGTCTCATAATCATATCCAAATATCTTGGTCATCCATTTTTTTTTCTCCAGGGATGAAATCCGTTGTTCCAGGAAATAATTGAGGCTTTGATGATCCATTTTAATTTGGAAGCATCGTCCCAAGAGATAAGGGAACCAGAGATCCACTGCATGAAAAATAACCAAAATTTCATTTTCATAGATCAATTGGCCCAAATGTCATCCCGATAACTATTTGTTGGTGAAAGCCAAAGGTCATCCATCTTTCATAAGGACTGCCTCGATTCCTCTCTTTGATGCATCACGTTCCAGAACAAAGGTCTTGGTGAAGTCTGGTAGGGCTAGTACAGGAGTAGTGCACATAGCTTCTTTCAAGGCTTGGAAGGATTGGGCAACCACTGAAGTCCAACTAAAATAATTATTTTTAAGAAGAGTTTTTAGAGGTGTTGATGATTGCAACTATGTGAGACATTCTCTATCTTACAAACCTGTGAGATGTGGATCATTGCAGCTATGTGAGTCTTTCTCCATCTTACAAACCTAAGAGAAAGCCCCTAAGAAGGGTATGTGGTTCCTACCTGAGACAAAGATGGAACGTAGATATGACCTCCTTCATTCAGAGAGTTGAGAAGAAATCCAAATGATTATCTAGTGGGAAAGGCGATCTGTTGAGTTAGACGTGTCTGTGGCTGAGCACAAGGTGAATGTGTGAAATCCAAAAGAGCTGGGTGCATCATCATGTGAACATAAACGAAGATGATGTATTAGCCTCCTCTGAGCAACAGAGTTGACAAGAAACTCCAGATGATTCTCTTATGTGAGGAAGTGGGATAGAAGATCTGTAGAGTAGATGTACCTGTGGACGAGCATAGGTGAATGTGTGAAGATATGGTTCTTCTGTGTAATATAGTGAGCCAGAGATATGGACATCCCTATAGACGTGACCCTAGTGTATGAGCACTAGTGGGTGTATCAGATCCCTTGATATATTGTTCAAGAGTGAGACTTTCCTGTAACCCTAATTATAATGTAGAGGGTACAGGTCGGCCCCACCTTAATGTGATTAGTAATAAATGTAAAAGATAATTAATCTGGTTAATATTAATTATATTATAAGATAGTGAGGTTTGCCCTGTTGTGCAACTAAAAACTTATATTGACAGGTTTAGATTAGTATAAGTAAAGGTAAATTCCCCATTGAGGAATCATATCTTCCTTGTGAGTTTGGAAATTTTAGCAAGTACACTTTCTTGGGAAAAGTGTGCACCTCTCTTGGGTGCTAGTCTTCTAGGGTTTGAGCACCCTCTTGTGTGATAGGGTTTATCTTGGTGGTGAAGGTATTTCTCTTGAGGAATAGAGTGAAGGATTTGGATGGGTTTTCTTCCCTTGTTGAGAAGGGTTTCCCAGGATACTTCTTGTGTTCTTGTGCATAGTGCTTCTTCTTGTGATCTTAGTTGCTGCAACATTTATGGTTATGGTTAAATGCTAAAAATGGAATGAAATTCATTCTTAACCTTGATTATTTAAAAATCAACATGGTATTAGAGCATAGGTCTTGAAAGAACCCATTTCACAAGCATCCACCAAGTCTCAGCTCACCTTTTGCAAAACCGTACTACCCTTCTAGGGTTTCCAGAAAATTTCGTACAACCCTCCTTCCAGTGGTGATTCAGCCCTTAATACTTAGACACTGGGGATAATTTTGGCATAGAAGAGTACGACCTACTCTAGCACATCTCCAGAAGCTCTCAAAGTGAAATTCTGAGAAATTTTTATTTTTGGCCCTAGGGTTTCTAGGGTGCCAAAATTTCCTGTAGAATATTAATTCTAGATTTCTGAATAAACGTTCTCCTAAATCAGCAAGCATCTCGGTGACACTATCAATTTTATTGTTGGAAGTCACAAGTCCAATATAATCCAAGGTTGCTAATTCAACCAAATCATTAGGTTTTCAAAATTCAGTTGGCAAGAATTTGAAGAAACCAATCAAATTAAGAACATAACATTAGTAGAAGATAGGCTTGATGGAGAAACCAACTTCAGCTCCTGGAAATCAAGGCTTCAAGTCACCCTTGAATAAGATGACCTCTTGGATGTGGCAACTAAAACCCTACCAGCCACAACTACAGATATAGAGAAAAAGATAAGAAATGAAGAAGATGTCAAAGCAAGAAAATTAATTATCTACTCAGTAAGAGATCACCTCTTACCTCGTATTTCCAACCTGAAGACAACCTATGAGATATATGAAGCCTTGAAGGAAATTTTTGAAAGTGACAATACCCTCAGAGCTCTTACCTTAAAGAGCCAACTTCAAAGTACCAAGATGAAAAAAGGTGACATAGTTGCCATCTTCTTCATGAAGTTTTTAGAGATTAAAGAACAACTAGAGACCATCAGAGAAATCATGTCTGATAGACAACTTGTCTTAACCACTCTCCAGAATCTTCCAAAATCATGGGAGACTTTTCTTCAGAGTATCAGTGGAAGAGAAGCTCTACCAATATTTGATCGTCTATGGACAGATTGTACTCAAGAAGAACTTAGACTTAGAAATAGAGGAGTGGAAGATTCTTCAGAAGAAAATCATGCTCTCGCACTTCACACAAAGAAAGGAGGAAAATTCAAAAGAAATTTCAAGCAAACATTTAAAGGTGAAAAGTATTCATCAAACCCAGGTTATCAAATAATAGATGTTTCAGCAATTCAGTGCTTCAGATGTGACAATTATGGACACTATGCAAGAAACTGTCCAACCAGAAAGAAGGGAAGACAATATGCTTCCACCGTTGACATTGATCCAGACCCACCTCAAAAGAATGAAGAGAAGAGAGAGGAGAAGTACTTCCTCTAAAACTAAAACATGACTACAAACTAGGTAAATCAATTGATTTCAATTTTTATATTTGAATTCTTTTTTTTTTAAATAAATCCCTAGTATGGGAGCCCTCAAATACTTGGACCATTATCCCTGGTATGGGATTCCAAACCATATCTAATTGATTATTATGTGACAACAAGAAAAAACGTTGTCCTTAAAAGAAAAGCTACGCATCCAAAAAACCTAGAGAATCTCAGATGGAGATTGAAAGTAAGATAATACCTTCTCCCCCTTCAACAGTTCAGAGGGAGACAAGCATTATTCAAGTTTATCCAATTCCTCCAGTTGACATGTTCAGAGATATTGCAGTAGGGCATACAAAAAAAAAAATTCCTACCTAGACTCACTTTGCAAGAGGTAGAGAAACAAACAAGCCCCTCAAAGCACATCCCGAGAAAGTAAAAGAGATCTTCAAAGATATACTTCAGTTATGAGCCACCTTACTGATGCTGAGCCTCCTTGTCTTAGAGAAGCCACATGAGAACAGGTATGGAAAGATGCCATAACAAAAGAATATCGGTATATATTAAAGAATGATGCATAAGATATTATTCAAGAAACAAAAGGGAAGTTTGTAGTAACTTCCAATTGGATCTAAAAGATCAAACATCCAGCCGATGGAAGTGTTTAGAAATACAAAATGAGATCAATAGCTAGAGGTTTCTCACAAACATAGGGAGTTGTCTATGATGAGACACTTGATCTAGTAAACCCATTACACTTCCATCCGTACATCCATGAGCCGAAAACTATATCAGATAGATAAATTCTTGATGAGTTTGGAGTACAACTAGAGTATTGTTGATCCAAACCTATATCATTACAGTGTTGATGACGAAGGCCTGATTTTTGGTGACTTATTCAAGAAATCTTGTTGTTGGATACAAGTAATCCTTGACTTCTGAATTCGAGATGAAGAATCTGAGTATGATGCACTACTTCTTGGGACAATAAGTATGACAGAGGATCGATGAGATTTTCCCAAGTCAAGGAAAATATACAGTAAAGATACTGAAAAAGTTCAAGTATGACATACTACAAAATCCATTGTGATAAATATAAAAGGAGAAGATTGATGATGATTCGAACGAGACTGATCCACATTGGATCACTGATGTATATGGTTAAAACCAGAGTTGATTCATGCCATGCAGTGAATGTGTTTAGTCATTTCATGAGTCAACCGAGACAGACTCACTAGAAAACAACAAAACATTAGGCATGGTTGGATATGGTCTGAGATATGCCTCCAGAGTGAACCTGAGTTTGTTGGATATGTTGATTCAAATTGAGCAGAAAGTAC
Organism: Picea sitchensis; assembly: GCA_010110895.2. Classification (NCBI taxonomy): domain Eukaryota; kingdom Viridiplantae; phylum Streptophyta; class Pinopsida; order Pinales; family Pinaceae; genus Picea; species Picea sitchensis. Next base: position 17,861 of record SNQJ01S0073800.1, on the reverse strand, counting down.
AGTGCACCAGAAGAGCACATCCAGTTGATGTTCTACCATGAAGTTTGTCATGGTTTCCTAATGTAGCAGGAAACAAAAATCTTTGTGGCCTTGAATACCACAGAAGAAAGTATGTACCATTGAGTGTGCAAAGCAATATGGCTTCACAAGATTTTGAAAAACTTACTTGATCATGAGATGGATCCTATGATGATAACCAAGAGTTGTTTATAAACATCCTTGAGAACCTAGTGTTTCCTGATGGATCAAAACACGATGAGATAAAATATTCTTGTATTAGAGATATGATGCAGAGGAAAAATAGTACACATACAATACCTTCCTACACTTGAGCAGATTACAGACACCTTCACCAAACCAACTTGGTGAAGAATGCCTTCCTAGTTGAGAGGGAGTATTGATGACTGCAACCAAGACAAAATTAAAAGTACATCTGTATGAGACTTGGCATGATGAAGAATGTCTCCCTAGCTGAGAGGGAGTGTTGATGATTGTAGCTATGTGAGAAATTCTCCAAATTACAAACTTGTGAGATGTGGATCATTGCAACTATGCGAGTCTTTCTCCAGCTTACAAACTTGAGAGAACGCCCCTAAGAAGGGTACATGGTTCCTACCTAAGACAAAGATGGAACGTAGAGATGACATCCTCCATTCAGAGAGTTGAGAAGAACTCCAGATGATTATCCAGTGGGAAAGGCGATCTGTTGAGTTAGACATGCATGTGGCTGAGCACAAGGTGAACATGTGAAACACCAAAGCGCTGAGTGCATCATCATGTGAACATAAATGAATATGATGTATTAGACTCCTCTGAGCAACAGAGTTGACGAGAAACTCCAAATGATTCTCTTGTGTGAGGCAGTGGGATAGAAGATATGTAGAGTGGACGTGCCTGTGGACGAGCACATGTGAACGTGTGAAGATCTAGTTCTTCTGTGTAATGCAGTGAGCCAGATATATGGACATCCCTATATATGTGCCCTTAGTGGATGAGAACTAGTGGGTGTGTCAGATCCCTTGCTATATTCTTCAAGAGTCATGCATGCCTGTAACCCTAATTGTAATGTAAAGGGTACAGGTCGACCCCACCTTAATGTGATTAGTAATAAATGTAAAAGATAATTAATTTGGTTAATATTAATTATATTATAAGCTAGTGAGGTCAGTCCTGTTGTGCCAATAGACATTTATGTTGACAGGTTTAGGTTAGTATAAGTAAAGGTAAATTCCTCATTGAGGAATCATATCTTCCTTGTGAGTTTGGGAATTTCAGCAAGTACACTTTCTTGGGAAAAGTGCACACCTCTCTTGGGCGCTAATCTTATAGGATTTGAGCACTCTCTTGTGTGCTAGGGATTATCTTGGTGGTTAAGGTATTTCTCTCTAGGAATATAGAAAAGTATTTGGTTGGGTTTTCTTCCCTTGTTGAGAAGGGTTTGTCAAGATACTTCTTTTGTTCTCGTGCGTGGTGCTTATTCTTGTGATCTCGGTTGTTGCAACATTTATGGTTATGGTTAAATGCTAAAAATGGAATGAACTTCATGCTTAACCTTGACTATTGAAAAATCAACAAGAGGAGCCGTGATTTTTCCATAATTTTGAACAAACTTGCGATAATATCTCGTTAAACCCAGAAAACCACGCATACTTTTAAGAGTTTTAGGGCGACGACAATTCTGCATAGCTTCAATTTTCTTAGGATCCACCCATACACCATCCTTGCCAACAATATGACCCAGGTACTCAACTTTAGAGATGCCAAAAGCACATTTAGACTGTTTGAGGAAAAGTTTTTGCTTGGAGAGGAGATGGAGAACTTGATCCACGTGGGTGAGATGGGCTTGCCAAGCTTTACTATAGATTAGAATATCATCAAATAATACTAACACAAAGTGATGGATGAAAGGAAGAAAGCCATGATTCATGAGACTTTGAAAAGTGAAGGAGGAATTACAGAGACCAAAGGGCCTGACCAAGAACTCATAGTCGCCCACATGAGTGGTAAATTCATTCTTGGGAATGTATTATTCTTTCATACGTATCTAGTGGTAGCCAAAACAATGGTCAATTTTGGTAAAGTATTGAGCGCCACTGAGTTCATCCAGAAGGTCATCTATGACAAGAATGGGAAACTTTTCCTTGATGGTAAGTTTGTTGAGGGCACGAAAATTAGGACACATGCACCAAGTGACTTCCTTCTTGAGGACCATGAGAACATGGAAATAATAGGGGTTGGTACTGGGACGGATAACACCCATTGTTAGCAATTCTTGGACAATTTTCTCAATTTTATCTTTTTGAGCAAAAGAATGGCGATAAGGGTGCAAATCAGGAGGAAGACTTCCCAAAATTAAACAAATGGAATGGTTATGGTCATCGCGCGAGGGGGGAATTCCCTAGGGAGTTTGGAAAACAACGATGTTGGGAAATGATAGATTGAAGGTTGGGGTGCACAAAGGGAGTCTTAACTGCTTGAATGGAATGGAGTTGGGCGATGATGCTAGAATGACATTTTTTGAGTAAATTTTCCATGCGATGGGAAATGATGATCTCCAGAGAGCTTGTTGTAATGCCTTAGAATTTATATTGTTGGCCTTCCTATTGGAATTGCATAGTCAAATCCTTAAAATCCGTGGTTATGGGGCCTATAGTGCATAGCCATTCAACACCAAGCACACTGTCACAACCACCCATGTCAATAGAAAAAATGTGAGATTTCAATTTATATTGACCAATTTGTAAACGCAGATTTTCACAACGCCCTCCACATTTCATGGAACCACCATTGGCAATCATGATTTGAAAATTGTTGACAACACAAATATAAAAATTGATTTCTTATGCAAGACAACAATGAATGAAATTATGAGTGTTGTCACTATCAACTAAGATGATGACTTTACTATGCTTAATGTAACCAATCAATTTGAGGGTTTGGTGAGCACAAAATCCAATGAGAGCATTCAATGGAATCAATGGTTCAACCTTCGAAGGATCAAAGGGTGGCATAAGATCATCTGCTTGGGGTAGTTCTGCCTCAAGTGAAATATGAACATCTTCATCAGAAGCATCCTCCTAAATGGACATACAAAGTTTTTGTTCTTCACACTCATGCCTAGGAAAGTATTTCTCATCACAATTATAACAAAGGCCCTTGAGTTGGCGTTCAAAAATTTTCTCCTATGATAATTTTTGGACCTTGAGAGGAGTGGCTGAAGGGGCAGGATTGGGGGGTCACAAGCGGGGAATAAAAACAATTTTTTTGTTTTGGGCAAAGATGACATGTTGTACCTCCTTGGCACATTTAGTTGCTTCCAACCAAGTCTGGGGGAGAGCCATGAGGACCTGGGATAAGATTTCATCCTTGAGGCCACTGATAAAGCATTACCAAAAGAAGGGATCAATCATTCCCTCCATTCAGAAAGCCAAGTGTTCAAAGGCAACAATAAAATATTCCACTATTCTAGACTGTTTCAACTTAGTCAAACAACCCAAATGGTGGGCGTATGTGTCAAAGCGTTCATACAACTCAACAAAAAAATGTGTCCAAGCTGTTGATATTACGCTAGCTGCGGGAGGTATTAACCTCCATGTGTAACCTTTGGCTAGAATAGAATATTCCGAAAGCAAGAGAAACCCTAAACAAATGTGTAGAAACCCTAGAAGAAAAGTCGACTCAGTAAAATAATTAATATTAAAGTATTAGATTCTAAAAGGATAATTTGGCCCAGACAAGTGACAAGAACCACTATAAATAAGAGATGATCTAGCTCATTTGTACACACACTTCACACACTCTCTCAGTCAAGTTTGGCGCAAGTTTGGAGCTGCAGCTGGAAGGATGGAAGGTGAATCTTCTAGTATGGTTCTTGATCTATCTCTCTAGTTCCATATAGACTAAGATGTGCCCTATCCTCTAGTTTCTCTTGGTGGTGTTCTTGGTGATGGTTCTTGGTGGTATTCCTGGTAAGTGCAACTGCAACTACAACTATTGCAACTGAGTATTGTTATTTTTCTGTGGCTTTGAGAATTTATGTTTGGTGAGCTATCTTTGGAGAAATATGAGCTCTCTTGGTTATCTATTGGTTCTAGTGATTTTTCTGGAATCTTTCTATCTAGAAAAGGTTATGGTGCTCAGAGGTGGATGCATGACTATGGTTGGGTGACAATAGTGATATTGTATATGGTAAAACGAGCACATATCTTTAATTATAACACAAGAAACATACCCTTGCCGTGAATTTCTATTCCATTTCCACCATTTCCATCATTCCAGATCCAAATAGAGGACATCGTAATGAAGCTTGGTCAAGTCATCGATAATTCCATGTAGGGAAAAATAGTGGTCTATCTAAGTGATCCATGTTGTTGGATCTGAGCCATCAAAACTGTTCACCTCAACCCTAGGAAGACGTGGATCATGATTGGAATGAAAGTTCATAGGATTGGAAGAGTCAATACCTTCGACTTGGGGTTTTAGGCCAGAGGAGGAAGGACCCTTGAATAATAATTGTTGGAAAGCAGAGTGGAGTTATTATATTCAGCTAGAGAGTTGTTCCTGGATGTGGTCCGTTTTGGAATGAATGGAAATAATATCATTATTCAAATTCCGATTGGTTTCATCTTGGCAAGTGGGGGACATTAGGAGATGATGGGTGGGTTCACAAAAAAAAAGAAAGATAAATGATATATACCACTATGATCATGGAAATGAGAGGAAACCAATAGGATAAGTTCCAAATAAGGGTGTCGGGAAGGGGTCGGGTCCACGGGAAAAAATGATATGTATCGTTGCGATCAGGGCGAAGACACGAATCCAATTGGATAGGTCTATAATAATGGTGCAGGTAGGACCCAAACATTTTTTATTTTTATTTTATTTTTTAACTCCTGCAGAGTTATACTCTGATCTAAATAATATTGCAGTGTCAAAATTTCCAAATTCTCAATAGGAAAAAATGAATAGTAAATTTGCAGCTAGAATGTAGGAGGTAAGGTTGTGCGGCCAAAATGTCCTTTTTGTTCCTTGTCTGGTGTGTTTACCCTCGTTTAGGGTTTAAAAGGTTCCTATAGACAAGGGTTTTCCCTATGCCATAACTCTCTGATATATCTACGGGGTTGAACAATAGTACTAGACCCAATATCTCAGGGCACCAAATAAGGAGGCTCGATTGTACCCTTAGCCGTAGTAATCGATTACCCAAGTACTAGAGAGTATCTTCCCAAGTGTTTTTCTCAGTGGCACTATAGCAGTTAGGGTATTGATCATATGATCTAGGGTTGGTTTCAGGAGACCTAGGGGATTCCTGATATACTTGATGATACATGGGAGTGATGCACATGTACAAATTTTGTTTGATGTAGTACTGCTCGAGGGGTACCAATAGGGGTTACAAAGGTTTCCAACAAGGGTGAATCTTTGGTTTCTGGGAAACCTCATGAAACCATCTGTATTTCTTGCTTGTAGTCTTCCCCACCACAATTTTACTCACTGAATGATAAATCTTTGTGCTTTAAAGACGTTGACAGTACATGTCTCTACCCTAGAAAATTTTTTACCCACAATTCATGCTAAGGAAAGTGATTATTACGACTTGTAAGGTACCAAATGTAATATAATATGAATAAACAACAATATTCAACATATATCAATGGAACAACAAGATATTGAGAAGATAAATACCCAAAATAATACCTTTATTCAAATAAAGCAATGTTCACTTGCCTCTTCGAGGGAGTAACCACCAACAAAGCAGAGATCTATTACAATAATTCTAGAGACAAATCTTTCTCATGCCTCGTACTACTCTTAATTATACTAATTCTATTTTCTAAAGAACATTCTAGAGGAATATCTTTGTAGAAGCGAAAGCTTTTATTAGGTCTTCTTACATTGACTTGTTCATATTTATTAAATAAGCCTTATTGACTAATGTCAACCTTTATTACATGGAAAACATATTATTCTATCTATGTGAAGGGTTAGGGAGGTTAGGTTCCTAACACAAACACCATTCCTTTCTTTTCCTAGCCCCTTGACTACATGAAATGATAGAAGAGTTTCCTAATACAGTCAATGATTCATTTCTGGATCCAAGCGAGGGACATCCAATAAACATGGATGGCCTCACAGATGGATTTGACCAAGACTAAAAATCCATCATAAAAATGTGTTTAATTTTTTTTCTCAATTTTGGCTATCATCCATTGCCAATCCACTTTGAGGTAGAGATTGACCTTTAGATAAAAACCTACGTATTTAAAGCATGTGTCAAAAGAAGTTACAAGAAAGGGAAAAATGTAATTTATGTGTTTCTTCTTAGCCTCTAAGAGATCGCATTAGGTAATCATATATTTTGAAGATTTTATCATCATGCATGTTATCCCCATTTTTTGGATAACTAAGGAGATGCTTCTTCTTCATCTGATTCATCGCCTGCCTTTTCTTCTATCTTGTGTTATTTGTTCTTTGTTTTATTCGTGGCTTTAAAAGTTGCTTCTCTGTTTGGCTGTTTGTTTTATATATCTGTTCTCATTTCATATGCTGTGAGGATCCCATGTAGCTCGTCCATTTTCATTTTGGTCAAATCCCTAGTTTCGTCAATGGCCAAGACCTTGGTATCATATCTCAAAGGAAGTGATCTCAACACTTTCTGTACAATTGAGGATTCTTCAAATTCTTCTTGTAATCTTCTGATGGCATTGACAACTTCATCTACTCTGAGTAAATAGGTTGCAGTATCTTCTTTTTTTATCCATTTTCATATTTTCAAACTCCGCTCTGTGTTGTTAGAGCTTGACCTGCTTGAAATTTGAATTGCCTTCATAAATGTTTTTAAGTTTGTCCCAAACCTCTTTAGTTGTGTTGCAACCCATCACCTTGCTAGAAACAATTGGTGTCAATCGACTCAAGATAACATGCCTATCCTTTGAATTACAACTCATTAATTTATTTTCATTTGGATCGATTGGAGTGTTTTTCAGAACTTTATAGCCATTGACAATTAAGAGTCAGATATCCAGTCCTAAAGTTGTCAAGTAAGTTTGCATTCTATTTCTCCAGTATACATCATTGTTTCCATCAAATTGTGGAATCCCATTTGGAATGTGGCCTTCCATTTTTTCTCACGATCTTTATTCCAGTGATTAGACTATTCTGAAGGTAACCTACTCTGATACCAATTTTGATACTGTCACGATCTTTATTCCAGGATTAGACTATTCTGAAGGTAACCCACTCTGATACCAATTTTGATACTGAGAGGAGGGGAGGTTGAATCAATATCAAGTACAATTTAGCACTTTTTACAACTTTAATTTTCAATCAAATAATGTATCCAATAGACAATAGGATCATAAGAAGAAATACACAGTGCACAATAGATTAACGTGGAAATCCACATAATGTATTTCTTATATAATAAAAATATTACATTCAAAGGAAGCTACAACTTCCAAGATTTTCCAGCACCAAATGGAAGGAGGCACCAACACCCTATTTTAGAGGCTCCAACCTGAAGGAAGCTACAACTCCCTAGATTCTCTGGCTCCAACCCCCTTTCATTTCCCCTTCCTTCCACCCTTAAATATGTATATAAAAGAATCAACCTGTCATAGACAAGTTTGAAGACACTCCTAGTCTACTGTAGATTCACATGAACAACTTCTTGATGTCACTTGTCATCCTGTACCTTCCCAAAACATAGATCCATGCTTTGATATACTATCAACTTGCGGACATCTGTGCTTTTCTCCACTACAAATTGCGAATATCCATGCCTTGCTCCATTGTGACCCACAAATGACCTCAAAAATCTTTGTACACTGCAGATGACCTGTTAAAGTTTTGTACACTTTGCTCTTGCAAAATTCTCCTTTACCAAAATTCACCAATCTTCCTAAAAAAAGTGCAGGCCTACTTATGCTAGCTCCATTCCATACTTACTTGATGATAATGATGTTGATGTTTTGGTAGCTACGAAAGGGATTAACTGTCAAGTTTTTACTGTTGTTATTATGTTATTTCCAAATTTCATGAGCATTCAATGCATTTCCAAAACAACAATATAAAGAGCATCACTGAAAGAAACACAATCAAAAGGTACACATAATTTTACCCTGGGAAACCCTCATGGGGAAGAAAACCCAACAAAAATTTCTCAATAATAGATTGCCAGTACAATGCCAAGACTAAGACCAAAACACCAAAGACAGATCAAGACCAAGCATGCACCTCTCTTCTTCTTCGTTAGACTTCTTCCTGCAAGTGCAACTGTCTTCAAGATATGCGCACTAGATGAGTGAGTGAGTGTGTTCAAATGAGACACCATCCTCACATATAAATACAAGTTGTGAAGTTGCGCTAGGGTTGTGACTTTTCACTTGGTGGAGCCAACTTGTCCTAGAAGTGGCTAAAACCACTTTACAATTACTAGGGGCCGAGTTTACAAATACCACCATACAGATACATGTTGACCAATCCACAAAAGGGGATTTGATCTTATACAAGACCCGACTTGATCAATCCACAAAAGGGGATTTGATCTATACAATAATGACTCAAATATAAGTATAATATTCTTCGAAGTTACAATAATTCAACACTCCCCCTTAATGAGAAGGGTGTTCTACTGACATGACTCAATACAACATCATCAAGAGAAGGAGAGGGAAACATCATCATCAACATCTGGAACACTAATTGGAACATCTATAAATAATCGAAAGTTTTTCTCAACATCACAGTAATAAAACTAGAACACCAACATTTATGCGTGGCAACAAAATGATGCAGGTGCATCAAAAACTTCTGTGGTACTCTGACAGACCGTTCTAACTGTACCTTCAGGATCTTCCCAAGAATCATAAGATTCCCTAGGATATAGAATCCTAACTAAGCTACCACTACTGACCACAACTAGCATATACATTCACAAGTACTCTAACATACCGTCCTTACCAGACCTTCGGGATCTGCCAAGGGATGATCAGTCCCCTAGGATATAAAATCCTAACTGAGCTACATGTTTTTGGTCAGGATACCATAGTATCATCAACATCACTCCCCCTTTCTAGTGAGGTCCTCTTGGACTACACCAAGCTGGTCTCGGAAGTACTTGAACTTCACACAAGACAAAGGCTTAGTCAACACATCTACAACCTTATCATCTGTGCCAACATATTGGAGCTTTACAACTCCCTTTTGCACCATGTCATGAATGTAGTGATACCATATCTCTATGTGCTTCATCTTATCATGGAACATTGGGTTCTATGTCATATTTATGCAACTATGGTTATCACATAGAATCATGGTAGCTTCCATCTCCAGATTGAACATACCTGTCAACAACTTTTGAATCCATATGGCTTCACAACTAGCGGAACATGTTGCAATGTACTCTGCTTCTGCCGTAATGAAAGAAATAGTGGAATGCTTCCTTATTTGCCATGAAGTCATGGCTGAACCCAAACTGAAATAACATCTTGAAGTGCTCTTTCTCTCTAAAGAACTTCCAACCCAATCTAAATCAGTATAACCATACAGTCTGAAGTCATGATATCCAGTATAACAGAGACCATAATCCAACGTACCCTTAAGGTATCTCATCACATGCTTTGTAGCTACAAGGTGAACACGCCTGGGCTCCACCAGATACTGATTGAAGGTGTTCACAACAAAGCATATATATGGCTTGGTATTCGTCAGATACATCAACGAACCGATAATCTGTCTGTATAGAGTAACATCAACTAACTTTGACGAAGTAGCAACCAAGAGCTTCAAATTTGTCTCCATGAGTGTGGCCATGGCTTTACATTCCAACACGTCAAACTTCTTCAGTATTTCAACTGCATACTTCCCTTGGTTAAGTAATATCTTCTCTGGGATTTTCCAAACTTCAAGACCTAAGAAATAATGCATCGGGCCTAGGTCTTTCATCTCAAATTCTACATCGAGTTTCCTTTTGCAATCTGTGATGAGATTTTCTTCTCCTGTCAATAATAAGTCGTCCACATATAGTAGCAATACAATTGGCTCATCATTCATAACCTTGAAGTAAATATTAGAATCAACTTTACTCTTGGTAAAGCCCAAGCTCATTAGGAAACTGCCAATTTTTCCATACCAAGCTCTCGAAGCTTGCTTCCCTTGATTTTTCATAAGCATTAGGTTAAGCATGAAATTCATTCCATTTTAACATTTAACCATAACCATAAATGTTGCAGCAACCAAGATCACAAGAAGAAGCACCATGCATAAGAACACAAAATGTATCCTGGGAAACCCTTCTTAACAAGGGAAGAAAACCCAGCCAAATCCTTTGCTATAATCTTCAAGAGAAATACCTTTGCCACCAAGAAAGACCTAGCACACAAGAGGGTTCTCAAAGCCTAGAACTCTAGCGCCCAAGAGAGGTGTGCACCTTTTTCCAAAGAAGTGTACTTGCTGAAATTTCCAAACTCACAAGAATGATATATTTATACAATGGGAAATTCCCCTTTACTTATATTAGACTTGTCCTATCAACTTGGGTGTCTATTGGCACAACACGACCGACTTCTCTTAAGAATTATTATTATTATTATTATTATCCAGATTAATTATCTTTTACATTTATTATTAGACACAATATGGTAGAGACGACCTATACCCTTTACATAGCAATTAGGGTTACAGGTATGACTGACTCTTGAAAAATATATATCAAAGGATATGATACATCCACTAGTGCTCATCCACTAGGGGCACATCCATAGGGATGTCATAGCTTTGATTCACTGTATTACACAGAAGAACCAGATCTTCACATGTTCACCTGTGCTCATCCACATGCACGCCCACTCTACAGATCTTCCTTCCCGCTGCCACATACAAGAGAATAATCTGGAGTCTTCTCCTCAACTCTGCTGCTCATAGGAGGCTAGTACATCATCTTCATTTCTGTTCTTGTGACAATGCACCCAACACTTTTGGGATTTCACACGTTCACCTTGTGCTCAGCCACAAACATGTCCTAACTCAATAGACCGTCTTTCCCACTAGATAATCATCTAGAGTTATTCTCAACTCTTTGAAAGGAGGAGGTCATCTCTACGCTCCCAGCTCTATCTCAGGCAAGAACCATGGGGGTCTCAACATCCATCTGATGGGCTCTTAATCCCCATGGAGGTTTGAACTGATCTTCTCCCCATGTGTACTGGTCCAAAATGGTACATGTCCGCCGGGCATGATCCTGCACATCAACAACTACGATCTCGATGGGCTCATAAGTCACAGGGATCATAGCAATGTCAATCACATCTCATCATCAATATTATTAAACATGTGCATAAAATCCCTAATACATCAGTTAAAAGCTCAAAGAAATTACACGAGCTTGCAATACAAGTTTGGAGAAAATGACAGGCGTCCTATTGGGCTAGTGTCCACTTGGAAAAGGAAAGTTTCTGGAAGAGAGCTCATTAGAGACATGTAAGTGGGTGAGGTGGTCAAGGGATGTCCTGGCAAGTGGGTGCAGTGGGAGTAGAGGATGCAAGGCTTTACCTGTGGGTGCCTTTGTAGAAGGCGAGCTGCACCTGTCCTGGATGCATATCTTTCCAAGCCCATGCCTTTATTCTTTTATTCTTTTATTCTTTATTTCTTTTTATTCAAGATACTAATCAGGGGACGCTGCCCTGGCGTGGTGACGAGTGGTGACAACGTTACCCACAATTACTTTTGCAAAAATGAGAAGGTTGGCTCGTGATGAGACCCCCTTTCCCTTAGCCATGCAACCAAGAGTCACTACCCTGGCATGGTAACCAGATGGTGGTAATATCATACTGCTAGGTACCCATGGACCTAATAGGTTGGCTCGTGATGAGACCCCCTATCCTCTGAATAGGTCTTGTTATTTTTACGGGTCCCTCTTGTTTCTTGCTGAGAAGTCTTTTATTGTTTTCTCGGGGATCCCTAGGCGAAGCATCTCGAGGTTTTATTCTTAGGCTTTTATCTTTTGCTAGCTTTCTTTTACCTTCTGGGCCTTTAGCCCCTTCTTCCCATGAGGTAAGGTACAATCCTGTAAATAGGTCAATCCATTGCCCGAACAAGTGTAAGGGATAGATGAGCGGGAAGCAAGATGAAAAAGTGGTGTTATGATGCGAGCAGACGATGGCTTTCCAGAAGCCCTCCCTAGTGGAAAACCAAAACCTATGGGCACAAGCTTACTAGGGCATCCTGTCAATCCCCCCTGACATGGTCAAGTGGGCAAGTGTAATACCCAAGCATTTGTTAGAAATAAAATGAAACAGATGCACATATTCAAGGGTTTTGATGATTAGAGTGACACATACCATGATACCCGGACTCATTACCTCATGGAGAAAGAACCATCTTTGACACAAGACCAAGCCGATGGTGATGGATGTTGCTGCTGCTATTGGCAAGGTAGAGGTGTTGTTATTGGCAAGGTAGAGGCGCTGAAAGGGAGAAAAAATGGGCCCTCCAAGGCCATGCTAAAGTCGATCCAGCTCTTGGTACTCCATGTCTAGGACCTATGGGCCTTGAGACATGATCTCCTAGTTATCCCTAAAAGTGGGGGATAACAAGCCCGAAGACCAGCAAAAAACAACTTTTATCTTTCCATGGGTACATTTTCTTATCAAAAGATGTCTTTTGGCCTGAAGAATGTTAGAGCCACTTTTCAGCGGGCCATGTATTTTTCTTTCCATGACCTAAGACATAAGTCAAGGCTTATCTTGATGATTTAGCGTCATGATCTCATAAGAGAGATGATCATCCCGCGCACCTCCGACTTATTTTTTAGCAATGTCGCTACTATCGGATTCACTTGAATCCAAACAAGTGCAGTTTCTGCTTGACGTTGGGTCGTCTGCTAGGTTTCATAGTTTCAAAAACAGGGATCATGGTCGATCCTCTGAAGTTTGAGGCGATAGTTCAGTTGCCTCCCCCGTGCACAGTCCCTCAACTTCAAAGCTTATAGGGTAAATCGAATTTTCTTTGGCATTTTATCGCAAACTATGCCGAGATCACTAAAGGGTTTATGCATCTACTGAAGAAGGGAGTCCCTTTACATTGGGACGAAGCCGCTCAATGCTATTTCAAAGCGTTGAAAGGTGCCCTCACGTCTGCCCCTCTGCTCCGACCTCCTAATTATAATAAAGATTTTTATTGTATTTGGCCGCTGCAGAGTCGACCATCGGTATGGTCTTTGTTCAAAAGGACGATCTCCTTGAAGAGCATGTGATTTATTACCTGAGACGAGGCCTGGTTCGACTAGAACTCAACTACTCCCACGCTGAGAAGCTAGCGTTGGCAACAGTGCATGTTGTCCGACGATTCTGTCATTATATTCTGCTTCGTAAGATCACCGTCATTTCCGTTGTGAATCCGTTTCAATACGTGTTGGTATGATGCGTCATTGACGAGAAGATCAATAGATGGATCGTTATCCTTTAGGAATTTGACTTGTATTTTGTTTATGCAAAATCCAAAAATTCATTGGTCTTTGCAAAACTTATCTCGGAACTTCCGGTTGAATCAGGTGAAGATATGCCCGAAGAATCACCGATTCAAGGAGATATTTTTCTGATTTCATCTCTGGACCCCTGGTATGGAGATATACTAGTCTATCTCCAGACTTTGAAGTGTCCCACATCTTCTTCTCGTGATGAGCGTCGACGTATATGCCATCAGAAAAAGAACTATCTCATACTCGATGACACTCTCTATCGTTGAGGTGTAGATTGCATCCTTCGTCGGTGCCTCACTCATGAAGAAGCGAAACTCGTGCTTAACGATTGCCACACTGGAGCATGTGGTGGTCATTTGTCCGGGTTGGAAACAACCCAAAAGATTCTATAAGCAGTTTATTTTTGGCCGACGTTGATAAAATATTGCGTTGAATCGGTCAAGAAGTGTCACCTATGTCAAATCTTCTCTCAGAAGATGAGGGCACACCCCGCTCCCATGTTTCCTGTCATTATATTTGGTCCCTTCACCAAGTGGGGGATTGATTACACTACATGCCACCCGGTTTCACCCAGGGGGCATCATTATATCATCGTAGTAGTAGACTACTTCACAAAGTGGGTCAAAGCTATGCCAACATTCAATAATGATGGAGAGACAACAACTCTCTTTCTGTTTAATCAAATAATAGAAAGGTTCGGCATCCCGAAGGAGATTGTCACTGACCATGGCAGTCACTTTTAGAACAAAATGATGTATGAGTTAACATTAAAGCTTGGGTTGAGGAAAGAACACTCATCACCTTACTACCCACAAGAGAATGGTTAAGTGGAAGCTGTGAATAAGTCTCTAAAGACCAGTCTACAGCGAACGATCAATTCGTCCAAGTCAAATTGGCATTTGATGTTGTACTCGACATTGTGGGCCTACCAAACATCTGTGAACACTGCCACCGGTTTCTCACCTTTTCAACTCGTTTACGGGATGAAAGCAGTCTTGCCAATAGAGTGTCAGATCCCATCTCTAAAGTTGGCAGTGCAGTTATTGCCAGACACTTCACTGCTTGAGAAACGCTTATTATATCTCGAGTAGCTTGATGAGCAACGACGTGATGCAACCTTGGCTAACGAGGCTCACAAGAAAAGTGTCAAGTGTCAGTATGATCGATACATTTGTCCTCGTTTTTTTTTTAAGACGACATTTTCCTGTTCTACGACCAAGATAAGGATCCCCTGGGGCAGGCAAGTTCAAACCCATGTGGTTCAGACCTTTCATTGTGAAAGAGGTACTAAATAAGGGCGCTTATCATTTGGTTGACTTCAAAGGGAATGCTTTAGCGGAGCCTAGAAATGGGCTCTACCTTAAGAAGTATTACTCATAGGTGGGTCGCCTTGGGTGACTTCTTGTACATATGTATAGTTTTTATACAATTAGTTTGTTTTATGGACGTGTCGTTACTGATGTCATATTTTTTACCATGGTAGATGTCAAGTGAATCAGAGGTGTTCATTGGGTTCGCGGATGGCTCTAGACGACACACTCGAAGGCTTGCTTCTGCAGCTTGGGTGATCTTCACACCTCAAGGCCAGTTGCTATCTTCTGAAGGTATCTGTTTAGGAGACGCCACAAACAATGTCCCCAAATACAACACAGTGATAAAGTTGCTTTGTGACGCTTTGTCGCATGGTATCTCTCACCTCCAGGTCTACTTAGATGCATATCTTATTGTGTCCCAGTTGAATGGAGTTTACCGCGTTTATGATCCTACTCTACACCGACGGTTCCTTAGGGTATGTCTCTTAGAACGTTGTTTTGATTACTGTTATCGCTCAGTTTGTAGTCTAGGTCAGGTAGCTTGAAAGGTAAGGATCAAACTGGCGTAACAAGAGCTTCCCCGCCCACTTTCACCGCAATGGGGAGCTCTTTCTATTTAGGGTGGCTAATCCCAAAGGAGACGTCCCTGGCAATCTGGGGCTTTGAAAGGCAAAGGGTTAAAGGATCAAGATAGGTTTTCCCTTTCACATATTACCGCCAAGAAGATAGTCAAGATGAAGATAAACCACAGAAGGGGCACCTATTTGTGAGACAAGGCAACAATAAAACTAATGCATGCAAATAGTGGTTAGCACTTCATAGATAAATGACCATCAACATTTAATATACATGAGCATAAATAACAGTAATTATTGACGAAGTCAATGATTGCAAAAAATGAATATGGCTTATAATATTACTTGTCAATAAACATTGGAAATGATATAGCATTCAATCAATCTTAGAATTAGCATAAAATATCATCAATTGCTCATACAAGACAGGAGTGTTGCGTCAAGCTTACTAAAGGTGACGTCAGCCTTGTTCAAAGAGCTCAACGTTTTGCAAATAGGCCGATGAAAATTATCAACACATCAATGTCTATTATCAGATGACTAAGCCACAACGTTTTTAATCAACCTAAAGCTCAAACTAGGCATGACGTCATCATCAAATTAGGGTTAGTGAGACATTAGGGTTAGTTAGGGTTTCAAATTTAGGAGTTTTGAAAGGTTTGTTTTGGCACAATAAACTCAATGTTGGAGAGTTAGACTAGTGCCTTAGGGTATTATGGAGTCAAGAAGCAAGGGCTAGGTCTCGGGAGAATCTAAATCTAAGGACAAGAGAGTTAGGTTCTATGGTGCTACAATGGCAGGGCCATAGAGTCAAAACCCTAAGGGGAGGAGGCTCATTCCGGTGTTGCTTCAGCAAGGCCTCATGCTCCTCCCTCTTTCCTTAAAAATCCTTGGCAAAACGGCTAGCTTCAAAACATAAATCTAGGGGTGAAAAGCGTTGCAAGAGCAAGGCCTTTCAAACCCTAAAAGTCAAAACCCTAGGTGTAAAATTAATTAGGCCTAGGATGTCTTCTTTCTTCAACTTATGTTCAAAAGATAACTCAGAAAAAGGGGAATTAGTGTAGCAACGACTAGGCTATATCCTCCTTAATCAATGGCTAAAACAAGTTTTCTACCATGAGGACATATAGCAAGGACCTACTTGTGTGCTTGCTACCTAGGGTTTCAATGATTAAGAAAAATAATAACAATGTAACAATAAATGCAAGAGATTTAACCTACAACCATTCATTTAAGAAATTTTGCATGAGAAATACACTTACAAATCAATGAAGAGCTTATAAAACCCTAGTTGTAAACCTTCCAATGATAGAAAACACCATAAAAATGCCAAGAATGATCCTCCACAAGAGCAACGCCTCACTTCCAAGAGCAAAATACCAAGACAAAAGACTAAAAATGATTCTCTCACAAGAGAGTGAGTTGTGTTATGTAAAAATGAGAGGCAACGTCCTCTATTTATATCATCCTAATGACCTTTAATTACAAAATAGGTCATTTAAAACAACCGACAAGGTTGACTAACAATATTACACTGTTTGTCACATTAAATGCTAAAAATGTCACAATATGAGCTCAAAAGGGAGACGTCAGGCCCCTCTGAGGGAGACGTTGGCCCTTTTTGGGCAAGATCAACATCCAGGAAGCAGAACGTTGGCCCCTCTAGGGCTTCTCCAAGCTTCCACACATGCCAAATTGACCCCAGCACACTGCCACACGCTCCAGAAAAATGTCCAGCTTCCTCAGGTGACGTCCTGTCCATCAAAAGCAATCATCCCATCTGCAGTGGGTGATCCCCCCTAGGCCAGGCTTTTCCAAAGTGTCATTGGTAAGGACGTCCTTCTTCTTTCTCGTGTAATGGCTCATCACAACGTTGTCCTGCCTCTGCCATCCCAACAACCATCTGATGGGCTCTTCAGCCCCATGGAGGTCCGAACTAATCATATCCCCATGTGTACCGATCCACTGGTACCTGTCCATCGGGTATGGTCTTGCACATCAAAGACTACGCCCTCCATGGGCTCATCAGTCCTCGGGATCATAGCAATGTCAATCATATTTTATCATTAACTTTATCAAATACATGCATGAAATCCCTAGCATATCATCTAAGAGCTCAAAGATATTACACAGATCTACTATACAAAGTTGAAGAAGACCAATAGAATAACCTATTGGGCTAATACCCATAAGAGAAGGAAAGTTTCCTCAGAAGATCATTCAAGCCATGTTTTATGAGGTGATATGGTCTAGGGATGTCCAGTCACAGTAAAACCAAGGGCAGGTGTTGTCTGTGGGTGCCTTTATAGGAGGCAAGTTGTACCCGTCATGGATGCATTTTTTCCAAGCCCTTTATTGCCTTTATTTTTCATTTATTGTTTTTCTTTCTTTTTTACTTCAAGGTCTGACCAGAGGACACTGCCTTGGCATGGTGACCAGAGCTGACAGTGTTACCCACTGGTATCTTCACAGAAATGATAAGGTTGGCTCGTGATG
>SNQJ01S0073799.1:51462-74637 GCA_010110895.2 Picea sitchensis | reverse complement strand
TTGATCCTTAATACAGAGTGATTTGTTTCCATTCTTTCAAAAGGATTTGTTGCATCCAATGGCTCCTCTAATACTTCTTCACTTCCAAAGTTATGGAATAAAGTTTCATCAAGATCGTCAAAAGGGTCACAACTCATCATGTTCTCTTCTTGATGTACGAGAGAAGTAGAGGCATGGATGTCTTCATCAAGTGGAATGGAATATATAAGCACTTCACCTTCATCAAATGTCTCGTCTGGATCTACAACATGATAAACTTCATCATGATATTTTTGGTAACTTTCTTCAAGCATTTCTTCTTCTTTTTTCTCACCATCCATTGGAAAACCTTCTATGCAAAGAGCGTGTTTGAGCTTCTGGAAATTATCTTGCAAATTCTGAGTAGTTGTTCAATAATGCCCGAGAAATTATTCAATGAGCTTGGTAGAAGATGGGATACTCTTCGAATTATATGAGTGTGCAAGCCAATTCCTTTGACTTGATTCTAGTGAAGATACACAAATTTTCATCAGCACATCTTCCTATAGCACGTTTAAGCTTGAAGCATACTTCATATAATTGACGACATGGGTGTCTGCTAGAGCTAGATTGCCATTAAATTTAGGGCAACTTTCCCTCCATGATGTAGGTAAATGATTGGGATATCCGGGGATATTTTGAACATCAATGGAAGGGTACACATTATGGAATTCCCATGGTAAGTCCAATGAGACCATAGTTCCATTACTTAGGGTAATACCCCAATGAAATTGCTAGATGAGATCAAGGCCCATCAAAGGATGGAAAGGAGAGAGGGAACTTCCCTCAAGTGGAATCTTCAGGCAAACTAGGGAAAGGCTTTAGGATAGCTTGCCAAAGTGTCGTTAGGGTTCAAAAGAGGATTCAAAATCATCCTCAGTAATGGCATGAAAAAGTTATCGCACAAGTTGTTGGTTGGGAAAAGCTCGACCCAAATGACAAAATAATGACAACTAAGAGAACACCTACCCACTATCACCTCACATAGGCATTCACGTCACTTTAGAGATGAAGCAATCACCTCAAGGGGGTAATCCCGGTGATCCCAGGGGAAATGAGATGGAAGACGAAGATGTGATGAAGAGTCCTCCTATAGTTCAATGATGGAAGGTAATAAGGGCTTGAAAAGAGTTTTGTAGATGGTAGAAGACGTGCCACGGTGTAGAAGACCCGCCAAGAAGTGATTGTACCTACCCGAGACACATGGAAAACAAAGATACAAGCCCAATAATATGTTTGGACAAGCAAGTTAAGCTTGTTGTCCCTAATTGCAGCAATAAACAATAATATATATCAGCAACAAAAAGTAATAATAGCTGCAAATAAAGTTGCTAAAATTCTAGTTAAGATTTGCAAGAGACAAGTTAGCAAGGACTATTTTAACTCAAGATTTAAAGAGCTAGGCTTGTTCTTCCAAAACTGTCTACCGGTTGGGTCATGCAAAAACAAATGGATACACCCTCTAAGGATCTCAATTCAAAGCATCATGATGAGTAAATCAAATCAATAAAAGAGCCATCTAAGCATGTACATCCAAACTACCTCATCAAAATAAACCAATTCTCAAAGACCCTATGCAATTTGCCAAGTTTATGCATGGGAGGGTCGACAAAACGACCTATTGGGTGAATCGTACCTCAATTTTAGGGGTATTTCACGAGGGGGCCTCCTTCTAAGTCATGTGGATGAGGTGTCATGGATGAGGGGAAGACTTTTGGGCATGGGGTTCATGACATACAATGAGTCGCAGTGTCTCATTTATGGGTGCCTTTGTAGACGGCGTGTTGCACCTTCGTTTTCAATGCAACCTTTTTTCAAGCCCATTAATTGCCTTTAATTCTTTTATGATGTTTCCAGGTTGAAGCCAAGGTGGGGCTTCTACCTAAGCATGAAAAATTGTGCCCACCTTGACTCTACCCTGGTCACATCATGCTTCTCCAAGTTGAAAACATGTGTGGGGCTTCTGCCTAAGAAATAAAAATAGTGCATGCACATGCTCCATCCTAGTTGGCATTTTGTTATTAATTATTCTTTTACGGGTCACATCAGTTTATTATGAGAGACATTTCATTATCCTTGGGATCCCTGGGCGAGGATCTAGAAGGTTAATGATTGGATTTTATCTTTTTCCAACTATAAGCCTCTGGGCCTTCAACCCCTTCTTCCCATGAAATGAGGGACAACCCCTTCTTGGGTCAGTACACCCAAAAAACCCAAAAGGTAAGGAGATGAGGGGATGAAGTGTCGAAAGTGACAAGTATGGTCGAGAATGGAACAATGACTCGTCAAGAGGTCCTCCCAGTAGCAACCCTATTCCTAAGGGTTACCCACTTACTAGGGTGAAATGTCAACCACCAAAGTGAAACAAGGCAAAGAGCATAATGTCCAAGCAAACGTCACATAATCAAAAGAAATAATAGATGCAACAAACTCAAATGCTTCAAATATTGAAATGACACTCGCCATAATATCTGACTTGTACCTCATGGAGCAAGACCCAATGTCTTCCAGAGGCCAGCTGATGCGGTGGATACTGTCATGACGAACCTGGAGCTATGGTGGTGAGGTGGATCTTATTCTGTGCAAGTGGATATTTTGGTCGAGTTGTCTCTTGGTATTCTATCTCTACAAACTGAGGACCTCGAGACATCATCTCCTTAGTTATCCCTATAAGTTGGGGATAACAAAGTTGAAGTATAAAAATAGTGACTTGTCTTTTACCTATGTCAATATATACGGGTCCTATGCTGACAATATCTCATTTTAGGAAGAATTAAAATTTGTAGGTACTTTCAATGACCCTCCGACCATAGTAGGGGGAGATCTAAACTTCTCTCTCTCCCTTTGAGAAATTTGGGGTGTAAACCCTAGGGTTGACAGTCAGAAGAATTTCTTTCTATCCTTTTTAGAGTCCCAACATTTGGTGGACGTAGAACCAGTCAAATTAACGCCCACCTGGAGAAACTTTAGAACAAGAGAATAAGCTATTGTGAAAAGACTTGATAGATTTCTGGTTTCGGAAGGGATTATGGAGTCGAGAATTCAAATCGAATCAGTAGTTTTAGAAGGAGTTATCTTACATCATTGACCCATTACTTTGCAGGTGAGCTTTGATTATGAAGCTCCATCGTCGCCCCTAAAAATTAGAAAAGTCTAGTTGAATGAAGATGATTCCAAAAAACTGGTCTTCTCAAAATGGCATAAGTTAGACCAATTGAATCCAAAACCCTTGATGATGCAAATAGTGGCAAACCCGACTAGAGTAAAAATGGCCATTAAACAATGGCTCCCAATTAATAGAGCCCACAACCAAAGAGACATAAAAGAGATCGAAGAAAACATCTCCATTTTGCTCAGGTATTTCGAGGAGGTTCCTCTCTGTCAAAGTCAATTGAACGAGCTAAGGGAATTAGAGGTTCACAAATATGCTTGGTTGGAAAAGGAGGAAATTTCTTGGCGATTGAAAAGTAGGGCATTATGGCTGGAAGTCGAAGATAACAATACCAAATATTTTCACCAGTTCACTAACTTTCGAAAGAATCTCAATACTATTTGGGAAATTAAGAATAACGAAGGAGTTCCAGTAAGATCGGTCATTGAAAAAGCAGAGGCAGAGGCACAATTTCGAAGATCAATTCAAAACACCTAAAGGTTTCCTTATCTAGGAAATTCTATTAGTTGTCTCAAAATTCCCCATGGTTTTCACAGAGGAGATGAATCAGGCCATGGAAGAGGAAGTAACAGAGGAAGAGATCCATTTAGTCCTTTACTGAATGCAAAATAGAAAGAGTCCAGGGTCGAATGGATATATGGTGAATTTTTTCAAAAGATTTTATGACCTAACAAAAAATTATATGTTGTTGGTTGTAAGAGAATCCTAGAGAATTAGCAAGGTGATTAATTCATTTAACTCCACTTTTCTCTATTTGATCCAAAAAAAAACAAAACAAAGAATCTTTTGGGGATTACAGGCCTATATCTTGTTGTAACATGATATACCAGATAATTTCAAAGGCGATTGCAAAGCGCCTGAAACCTCTTCTGGGTAAGTTCATAGGGGAAGAACAATTTGGATTCCTACATAATAGACAGAATCATGATGCGATTGTGGTAGCTCAAGAGACTTTCCATTCAATTAAAAAAAATATATAAAGGCGTGCTATACTTAAACTAGATTTGTCTAAATCTTATGATACAATAAATTGGAATTTTCTCAGATTGGCTCTAATCAAAATGGGCATGAGCTTAAAATCGGTAAACTGGATTATGGGGTGTTTGCAGAATGCTTCGTTCACAATCCTGATTAACGTGGTGCCCTCCCGATTCTTAAAAGCCTCAAGGGGCCTGCGACATGGATGTATATTATCTCCCTTTTGTTTTTGATCATAGTTGAAGCATTAAGTAGGATGCTAAAGGAAGCAAGGCATAATGGGGCCCTCATATGAGTGAAGGTTACAAAGACATAAGAGGTGACACACCTTCAATTTGTTGATGACATATTTAGCAATATCAAGGGAACTACCTGAGATGCAAAGGCTTTAAAGGATAATTTAGACCTCTTTTGTAAAGCCATTGGTATGTCCATTAACATGGACAGATCATGTATCATTCTAAACAAATGTTCGGAATCAGAAGCCAACTCGATTCTTTCTCTTCTTCTAGCCCCTATCAAAATCCTAGACGACAGTTTCAAGTATCTTAGGTTTCATCTAAATCCTGACAATTATAGAAAAAAATATCGGGATTGGCTTATATGTAAAATAGAAGCAAGGATAACAATTTGGGTCAATAAGCTATTGTCTAGAGGGGGCAGACTTGTCCTTATTAAAGCAGTGCTCCAAATCATATTGGTATAATGGAATTCTATAGCAATTGTACCCAAAGAGGTCTTATTCAAAATTCAAAAATTAAGCTTCGAGTTTCTATGGTCTGGCCAAAAAAAAGGGCCTCGTCTTGCCAAATGGTTTGTAATTGCCTCACCCAAAGAGTTTGGGGGATGGGGGATAAAAGAAATACATCTTTTTGCTCGGGCTCTGGCAGGAAGAAACCTATGGAGACTAACTCTAGGAGATTCATTGTGGACCTGGGTAACGCCTTCTAAATACTTTGCAAACATGTCCATCGACGATTGGTTTCGTTCTCCCCACAAATATGCAAAAGGATATATTGTGTGGAAGGCATTGGTTGAAGTATTCCCACTGGTGGGAAACTAGACAATATGGAAGGTAGGAAATGGAAGAAGCATACGGGTCAAAGAAGATCATTGGATAGGAGCATGAGATAATTATACATTTTCTTATTCTTTAATGCACTCCTTAAGGCACTAGTCAATTTACAACTTAAACAATGCAAAGGTGGGAATTCCCTAACCAAAAGGCCAAGATGGTTGGATTTCAACTGTCTCCTTAGATCTTTCTGAGGATCTAGCAAAAGAATGGAACTCTTACATTGTTAAAATTTGTGAAAACTTCATCACGATAGAAGAAGAGGCGAACAACTCTCTTGTTTGGTCAAAAAACCCTAAGGATGGTTCCTTTACGACTAAACTAGGCTACAAAGCCTGGTTCGAAAAAAACTTCACATGCACCAAAAAATGGTGGCGGGGACTGATTTGGAAACTCGGGGCCCCACCAAGATGCAAAATTACGCTTTGGCTAGCCCTTAACGACAAATTACTTACCTGGGAAAATGGGATAAAATGGGGTTGGTGCGGGCCTAGTTGTTGTCCTTTATGCAAAGCAAATTTTGAAACTTTGTCACTTTTATTTATTTTTGTTCATATGCAGTCCAGGTGTTCAAGTTGGTCAAAGAAAAGTTCCAAGCCAAGGCATAATGGAACAGGAACAAGATGAAGGAATGTGTCAAAGATTGGTTGCAGGATAGATTGGTTAAATTGTATGTTGGACTCCCGAGCATTCTCATCTCTAATATATTATGGGCTCGAAACAAAAGCATATTGAAGGACAAGTTGATGCCACCAAAATTCACCATTTCCCTTGCCATAAGTCAACCAAAAGAATTCAAAGTTGATCTGAAAGAGAAAAATCCTCGAATTCTGGTTATGCCTGCTATAGATTATGAGACACCCTGAGGATTTTTTGATGGTGCAAGCCAGAGGCATCCTCCCATGTGTGGGGTGGGAGTAGTGCTTTATATCAACCATAATCATTATATCTTCATAAGATATGCTCTAGGGGTAGGATAAAACAATAGGGCATAATACATAGCCCTTTGGACTTTACTTGAGGTAACTAAGAAAAAAGATGTCACGAAGCTAGAAGTAATGGGGGATTCAAAGCTAGTGATAGATTAGGCAAAGGGTAAAAATTTAGCGCAAGACATACATCTATCTCCTATCATGAGAGACATCAAGTTAGCTTTCCATTCCTTCAAATGGTTGTCCTTTCATCATATCCTTTGAGAATTGAATGCAAAGACAAACAAATTATCCAAAGAAGCGCTCAGTCTGCCAGTAGGAGCTTTTGGATACTATGAATTTATCGAAGGAGAAGAAAGAAAAGCTATGCAATTTCACCTTTAGGCGCATCAGTGCCCAATCAGATATTTTTGAACACTCCGAAGTAAAGGGATGATATATATAATGTATTTGAATAGAATTTTTCATGCTGGGAACTATTCAGTGGCATAAACACCTTTTAGAGGTAGCTGAATTTTTTTGAGAGCTATGTAACAGGTCTATAAAATCTCTTGTTTTGGACTGAAACATGTCTTTCACCTTTTTTGTATATATATATATAAAACTAGATTGGGGAATTAGTAACGAGGCAAAATCTCACCTGCATGATCCAAAATCAATTCTCTAGACTACCACTATAACCCCCAATTTTTACATGCAAATCCCACAATCACACGTCAAGGTTAATCTAGGAGAACTAAACCAAAATGGACAATATTATCACTCTTACTCCCAACCACTAGAATTGTCTCCTCACAAATAGAAAAAATAAAAATGAATTAGTATAAAAACTATATAAAAATCAAACAAATAAATAAATAACCAAATAAAAAGTATTTGCTTTACAAGAAAAAAAAAAATTCTTAAAAAATAAAAAATAAATGATTTATCGTATAAAAAAGAAAAAGAAAAAAAAAATGGTGTTTTTTTAAAAAAACCAAAAAAAAATAAAATTTTTTAGAAATATTGTAAGGTTTTCATAAGTGGATAATCGTGTTTCTTGGGTTTTAATGCTTTGAAATTGATGTCTTTACGCAATATCCTCTATATACAACCACAAGTTAAATGAATGAAAGTACTTCGACAAAAACATAAATACCCCACCACAAACCTTGGCTCCAAAGTTGTTCCTATAGCGCTAAAGAGAAGAGCATTAAAAAAAAAAAAAATTGATCCAAATAGTGTCAATTAAGGAGCTCTACTATGATTTTTGCATGCTAGCAAAGAAAGATTTGATGTTACTTTATTTTTCCATTGATGGCGTGCCCGTGTGGAATTTACTTTCCTTTAACAAATTTCTTATTGTGTGGTGACTTTTGGTGGCCTTTCATACCCTTTGCAAGGCATGCCTCACAGTGGTCGACCCTCATCCTAAAACTCTACTAGTTGAACAAACTAATTCTAGTTTTTTTTTAGTGATTATCGATGATGGTTGCATCAATAGAGCTCTAAAGATTCCTCACAAGTATGTCCTTGAGGTGTATCACATGGGAACATTGAAACACTTTTGATGTTTCCATTGATTAATATTCCATTGTATTTGATAAGTTTAAAAAAATTACTTTGTTGGGTTACTTTGTGGGATGGATCTTACATGATTTTATGATAAAGGCTTGGGTACAAAGGAGGCTTGGGAGCCTTACAATTGACATTGTTAAGTATCTCATAGCTTAATAAAGAGATTCTTATTGTTCTTCTCTAAGGTGAAGGTTGGATGCACTTATATCTTTGGTTGGGGCTCTTGTGTATGTTGAAAGACCTTGGTGATGTTGTCCCTCCTTAAGGAAATCTTCTTTATTGAGAAAATTGCTTATCTATCCTACCTTGTTAAGGTTTAATTTCCTGGACTTTCAATGCAATTTAAGACTTTTTAGAGCATATTTTAATATTTATTGGAGGTTTCACTTATAATGGGTTGGCTAGTTTTTTAACCTCGGGCCTCAACAAAGAGTCTCCTTTCAAGTTAACATGTCATTAAAGGATCTCAAATAGTTTGTGTATATTCAAGTTGGGAGTAAAGTCTCAAGTTAGCTCATCAAATATATCAATCTTTTGAATACTTGTTTTAGGTGTCAAAGTCCTAGCCATTGCATCAGGGATTGGCCGCCAATGGTTAATGTCGATATTCTACATGCCTAAAATTCATATGTGCCTCAAAATCTAGTCGAGAAATCCTTGACCAATGATGGGTGTGTGCACATGGTTAAAGTCTCGTCTCAGCAAGCCAAGTTGGCCCTAGTGCATAAAGTATTATAAGCCAAACCCACTGGTAGTTTTAGGCCCATGCATTCCAATATTGTGATAAAAAGGAAACAATCCTCTAGCTCCTCTAATGTCACTTCCTCTTGTAGGGCTAGCCAAAGGACTAGGTTTGCACCTTCATCATTGCATAAGCAAGAAAACTTGGATGTTGTAGAATACCTTAGGCATCATCAATAACATAAATCAGATGATTATGTGCTCCCCATAATGAAGAATCTCCTTGGATTTTTAAGTATATGGATGGCTAGGAGGATATGGACATCCACACCTCCTATTGATTATGAAAGTTGCTTCTAGGAATGTGTGATGTTTCAAAAAATCATGTAGAATAACTATAGTTCACAAGTTGTGTAGTGTGATCTCCTCCCTTAACAGTTTGTGCTTGTAGAATATTGAAATTTCTAGTTTTTTGTTGTCTATGGCCAAATGTTTCATTTGAATAGGTGTTTTTGCTTGTGTTTTAGATCGTGAAGAGGGAAAATGTAGTATAATGATATTGGTTGCATCGACTGTTTCTTTGGAAATGATCATTTTAGGGACTAAACCCAAACATAGGTTGGTCTATATATTATTGACCTTAGATGGCCATATCTAGGGTTAATGAATATCTACGTGTCAAATGACATAGTAGAGAGGGTCACCTTTTGGATGTGGTTGGTCAACAATTTGTCATGTGCCCATTGGATCGTTTACGGAAAGTCCAACATGGTTGATGCAACTAACGAAAAATATGGTTTGTTGCATGTGTAAATTTCAAAGGGGTGAAGGCTAAACTATAGTGGCTTTAAGGCTAGGCTAGGCTCGTATAATCCAAACACGTCGAGAATGAACGAGTCTTTTGAATCATGTTTTACTTGGAAAAAGTTTCACAAAGGAAAAGAGGGAGTTATGAAATGACTCGACAAAGCCATTCTCTCATAGCATAATACCTTTTATTGTGATGGTAGTGGAGGACACCTTGTTCAAGTGACTAGAGAGGCAAACTTATCATATCATTGACCTATTTCTTCTTCCATTTCCTCAGGAAAAAACAAGATGCATATTCATGAGACTAATATTTTGTTTAATGTGTCACATTTATAGATCCCTAGTTATGTGAATGCAATTCAAACTATTTAGGACATGTTGCCCAAACATAAGGCTCCAAAGAGTGGATTATTGGGTGTGGGGATGAAATCAACTAAATCACTATTTTTCTTCATAAATATGGTTGATAGACTATCATAATTCAATAAAAATGACATAAAGAGGTCACATACGAGCTTAGAAGACTAATCAAAAGCTTCAAACCTCCCTTGTGTCGAAGAACTATAGGCTCAAACTACTGAGCTTAGGCACTTTCTTAAGGTGGATGAACTTTGACAAGCAAGTGAAGCTCACAACCATTGGTAAGTTAGACAATAAACCTACCAAGGCCTTTTTAAAAGCATTGACCGCCAAAAAACCTTTTAAAAAGATCAAATCCATCCAATCTACTAAACAATGTCTTAGTAGCACTGAGGTGATTGAGAAAGAATCAATGGCTCATTACTACTTTCAAACTCAAGCTCTAGCAAATAAAAGCATTGACTCTTTGCATATGTGCCATGACATTTTTCCATGTAGGCTCTCCCTCAATCATGAGTGACTTTGTGAGAAAATGTCAACTTTAAAGGAGTTCATTGCCACATTAAAATACATGGTAGAGGAGAAGTCATTAGGATTGAATGGCTTCCCATGAGAGTTCTATAAGGCCATGTGGGACTTCACTGATCCTAGC
Organism: Picea sitchensis; assembly: GCA_010110895.2. Lineage (NCBI taxonomy): Eukaryota > Viridiplantae > Streptophyta > Pinopsida > Pinales > Pinaceae > Picea > Picea sitchensis. Next base: position 64,402 of record SNQJ01S0073799.1, on the reverse strand, counting down.
CTCCTCTAAGTTTACATAGAAGCTCTAGTTAAGTAGTATTTTGGAGAGTTTATCAACATGGGATTGATTAAGTTCATTCGAATCTTGGTGAAACTGGACATGTTTCTAGTTAAAGGGACATCACTCTCCTCAATGTCTTGTATAATAACCTTGCCAAATCCTTAGACTTGAAAATTAGGCATATCTTCCTTGTGAGAATTCTGCTAGAGTAGACAAGCTTCATACGAGAGAGGTTCATCCTTGATAATATAATTTTGTTTGGGAAGGAATGAAATGGGCTAGATGTCTAGGCATTGATTCTCTATTCATCAAGCTTCATTTTATAAAGGCTTATGATATGGTGGAGTGGCTATGTTTTAGATCCTTGGCTTTGGAAATCATTTTAGAGACATAACTGAAATTTTGTTTATGGATTCTTTGACTTGTCTATCCATTAATCAAGTTAGTACGAGGAGTTTGGTCTATTCGAGTCAATTTGAAAAGGTTGACCCCTTTCCCTAACCCTTTATGTGATTGTAGTCGAAATCCTTCACTATCATATTCATTACGATATCGATCAATGCTTGATTAAGGTATTATTTGTTATGGATTAGGGATAGGTAGATTGCCAAAGCACATCTTGTTGATGATTCCTTTCTAACTCCACTGGATAATAAATGCTCTTTGGATAATACTTTGGATTGTATTCACATCTTTTGTGAGGCTTTTGGTTCTAGGATAGAGGAGGATAAAACATATTGTCATCGTCATGATAAAGTCATATGGTTGATTTGCTAGTTGAGTTGGGATAGTCATGGATTTAGCTAGGTCAAACCTTTAAGTTCTTCGGGGTTCCTTTTTCCTTTTGGGATTCCCTCGAGGAGCTTCGAGAGAAGGTGATCTAGAGGATTGAAGGCAAATTGAGAAGTGGATCATAAGGTCATCGTCTTTGGTTGCTAAGTATCATATATTTACTAAAGTGCTAGGATAGATTCCAGTGTATCACTCCTCGTGGTGGGTTTTATCTTAGAGCGGTTATCAAGGATAAGAAAATATTATTAGGAACTTCCTTTGAGAAAATGATCAAGGTAAAATGGGATTCCACCATGTAAATTAGAGTCTTCATTGCCTATCTAAGGATTGGGTGGTCTCGAGAATATCCAAATCTACATGCATACATGTGCCTTTTTGTGCAAAGTGGATCATTAAGTCTACCAAGGGTGACGAGGATTACACAATTCTTCTTTGAAATTGCATTGTTAGGGGAGCCCCCCTTGGCATCAAAGATTGGAAAAACCTCAACCTTCAAACTTTGTTTGTTACCCCTTTTCATTTAGAGATCTCATGCATCTTTAATTTGTAGCTGAGAGAACTTGGAAAGTTTTTGAAGCCACCACGCTTTGGCTCTAATGGAGATGCAACTCTCTTCAAATAGGGCTTATCTTATGTTGGTCCCATGTGGCCCTTCATGATAACAAGGCTTAGTGGAGTCTACTTATTTCTCAAAATAGGGTATAAAATATTATCGATTTGCTTGATATCCATGCCAAATATTGGAAGAGTTGTCTTGTTTTGAAAGTGGATATTGGGCTTACCACTCTCACGAAGTGATCTTGGAAAGATTCAAAAGTTTTATTCCTAATATCCTCTTAACCAAACTTGGGTTGTGTCCCCCCTTGGCTTGGTCAAGGGATGGGTGTTGGAACATGTCCAAGACATTTAATAAGTATAAACCTATTGGTGGTTTTCAATGGCCTTATCCAATGCCAAGGCTTGATATCAAACTTAGCAAGATTTGGTACCTTAGGGCCAAGGAAAGGACATAATTGTTTCAAATATTTTCATTATGGAAGGCTTTCATCAAGTAGGGGAAGACAATCTTTGTTTGGTCTCTTATGATGGGAGGCCTTGCCCTTGGGCCATATTTTGCGACACTTGGGAATTTCTCAACCTAAGTGCCCCCTTGTTGAAAAGATTGAAACCCTTAAGCACATATTCTAGTTTTGTGACTTTGCTCAATCAACTTGGGATTGAGTTTATATATTGTGTAGTAAAATGTTATCCTCCTAGGCCTCCTAGAAATCAATCCTCCCAGGTGACATGATTCCTTGGGCCATTACATTTAAAGCAACTTGAAAACTTTTTTGTATTGAGATTTGTTTTTCATATTGTAATAAAGAAATGAATGCTTATTTAAGGGTGTTATACACGACAATATATTCAACTATTTTGATGGTGCATTTATATATTGTAATTTTCACCTATAAATTCACCACAATTCCATAAGGTGCTAGTCAAGGTGGACAATTTGTGCCATATGATATATTATTAGGGCGTTGCTCCGTGTACAATGAATATGGAGCTCCTCATCAATATCCTTGTTAGGTCTACTCAGTGCCACTACTTTGACCACTCAAGGCATCACATTGATCATCTAGTTCAGGAACATTGAGATGAACTTATGACTATGCTGGCCCACCCATCCTCATTGAATAATGACAAGTTTCCCATGGTTCTTCTGAAGTGGAGAAGCCACCCTAGCTTGAACAAGGGCATGATGGATTGAAATCTATCATTTTGGATGCAAACCTTGATTTTGAAGGTTGGGGTCACCCCCTCCTAAGGATGACTTGCCTCCCAACTTAAGTTTAGTCTTGATCGTTACATGACTTGCCTCCCAGCCTAAGTTTAGTCTCGATTGTTACATGACTTTTCGCTACCATGTCTTGGCTAGATGCTCCAATTTTGGAGTTTGTTTGGTGTAGGATCATGGCATTTTTGGATATTCCCTTTGATAGATTTTTATGCTATGTATTTGTTAATTTCTTAGGCTTTAGAAGTCATGATTGAGGAGCTTCGATGGACTAGGGGGAGCTTCATGATAGATTGTCGCAAGAGGAGTTTCGTCATAGCTCCTTAGAGCTTCACTCCTCCCTTTACTACATGATAGAGGAGCTTCTAGGTATACAAGTTTGAGATCCACGATACAGGGACATGGAATGGAACATGAACAAAGGATGGAGTTGTTTAGAGTTCAAACAAGTAGTTTGGGCGGGGATGAATACATTAATTGCAGGAGTCGGTATGTCACCTTGCATTAAATCCTTGTCGTCCACATAAGAGCACCGAGACTATTCCATGGGACCACAACTAACATATTAATGGAGAATACCTTAGACAATGTCAGACATTAGGCAGTTCGCTGGACAAAGAACAATTAGAATCAGAGAAAAAGACCTGTGAACAAAGACTGAATCCGTAAAGAAGTCGAACCACTAACCTGACGCCGACAAACACTCAACACAAAGTAACGAGGCATGCAAGCTTACTTTACCATGGAAGGAAGTAAGTGCCTCCCTTAGGCCGACCTGCGCTTGGGGATAACTTGGTACATACTCCAAAACGCTAATTGTGCACCATAAAAACCTCTCTAACATATCGAAACGGTGGGGTTTGTTAAACATCACACGCTCCATTGGACTAAGAAAGTCTCGCACCTTAACATATCGAAACGGTGGGGTTTGTTAAAATCACACGCTCCATTGGACTAAGAAAGTCTCGCACCTCACACTCAAGAGTCACCGCCCTTCACATGGCCTCGTGTTAACCGATGGGCATCTTCTTCCTTCCTTGACTTTGCCCTCTTCATTAATTGCCCTCTTCATTAATTAAACATATCCATGAGACTGGAGACAGGTGATACCCGGGAATCAGTACGGAAGGGCATGGTGTGGAGATCGATCCGGAGACCTGATTTACCATCCCGCTGATGGGCACTTTGAACTTTCTAGGGTTCGAAACGGGGTTTCTGTAGTTTCGTATTTCATCTATTTTGACGAGGGTTTCGCCCATTGTTTATCAAGATCTTAAGGCTAAAGGTATGCATGGATCGCTTACACTTGCTTTTTCTTCTTTCTAAGTCTGTCTGCTTCTGGTTCTGAGTGAGGAAATTCTGTTGTTTTTTCTTTTTTTGTTTCGGTTTTCTCTATCAACCCATATAACCTCTCGTCTTTATGTAAGTCTGGTTTATTGATGTTAAAGTTTTTTGTCCCTAACCCAATCCTCCAGCCTTTGGGTTATCCGACATGTGGGTTTGCAATGGTATGTTAAAGGGTCTAGTATTTTGGGGTCTTATCCCTGTTGTTTGTGTCGGATTTTGTTGATGGTATCGATTTTGAGATTTTAGTATGCATTCTGTTTGGTATTCAGCAATGACTTGGTGGGTTTTAACCGTTTGGCAATAAAAACTACTGGGATCTGGCATTTTTGTGATGTATGATAACCGAAACTCTCCCGTAACTGATATGGTTTTCTGTTTTCAGGGTTTGTTGAGCAGATTAGACAATGGCTCTATTCTTTCTCTCTAAGACTCGATTTTGTTGAGGAGTATAGGGAGCTGTCAGTTCTCTTTTGATCCCGGCTTCGGCATAAAACTTCTTGAAGGCATATGAAGTGTACTCCCCCCCATTGTCGGACCTAAGGACTTTTATCCTTTTTCCTGTTTGAGTTTTAATAAAAGCTTTGAACTCCTGAAACCTCTTGAGTACCTCTTCTGAGGTTTTTCCTATCGAGAAGTAAATCCAGGTCTTTCTGGAAAAATCATCTATGAAGGTGATGTAGTATCTAAACTTCCGCCCTATGGATAATGAGGACATGGGACCACAAATATCAGTGTGGATTAAATCGAAGATGCCTTTGGACCTTGAGTCACTCTTGGAGAAGGGTGCCCTTACATATTTGCCTAGAACACACCCTTTGCATAGTTCATGATGTTCAGTGTTGAACGAAGGCATCCCTGTCACAATCTTACCCAGAATTTTTAGAGCACCATGTCCAAGGTGGGCTACATGCCTGTGCCACAGTGCACAGTCTCTAGTGCTTTTACTACTTGCTAGTGCACAGTGAGAGTCAAACTGTAACTTGTAGAGCTTGTCCTTCCTTACTCCAATGACCTGTTCAGATCCCTCACTGAATCCTCGGGGTTTGATGTAAGCCTTTCGCTCCTTGAAGGAGACTTCATAACCCCGGTCTTCTAGAGCTGACACTGAGACCAGATTCTTCTTTAGCCCTGGAACATAGAGGACGCCTGACAGATAGAGAGGCTTCCCAGACTCCCTCTCAAACTTTACAGTTCCGACTCCTTTTGGATGATAGCATAGTCATCCCCCAGCAAGATCTCGAACCCAAATTCCTTTTCACTCAGGTTACTGAAATAGTGCTTGTGTCCAATCATATGGTTGGATGCACCACTATCTATATACCAGAGGTCATTAGTTCGAGTGGACGAAAGACAGGCCGAGCAGACATCTTCTACAACTTCGTGTGATGAGGCATGTTCCATTAAACCTTGCTCGGATACCATATTAACGATAAATGATAAACAAATACATATCTAAAATAACATTGCAACATAATAGTTTCCCATAGCTTGCACAAATGAATCACATTTTATTTATTTGACAGAGATTACAAGAAAATGGAGTGCAAACTTCTTACTACCCTTGAAGTTACAGTACAGATTCGTACTACACAGATTCATACGATCTGGTACGGTTTTGGTACAGTTCGGGTTTCCCTCTACAGTTTGCCAGGAATGACAGAAGTGCCCTCTAGCTAGGCCTTCTCTCTTTTGGTAGCAGCTTCAACAAAAATTGTTGTGGTCCTACTCGACCCCTCTTACTGTGCTAACTTGTGGTATAGCTTTCATACAGATTGACCCTCACTGATACAGGTGTTTTCCTGAAGCAAGTGAGCTCGTCTCACTCTATTTCTGCAGCCATCGTGCGCCTCTTCTCACCTCTGCTCGATTACTCACACATGATAATCTTTTTCCCCTTTTGGTCTAGGGTTAGAGTGGGTCCCCTAACTCGTGAGAGATCCCAACCAATGGATCGTCCCTCTAGATCAACGATTGAGACTTAAACTCTCATTGATCGAGCTTAAATCCACTTTTAATTATTCCTCACTAAATAACTTGTCAACATATACATTTATTTACTTGCTTTTCTTGTGCAGTAATTGTTTTCTCTTCATAGATTGATACCATGGATACTTAATAGCAACTTTGTTGAATAAAAAATAATTAAGTAAGAATGTTGAGGATTCAATCAAGTCAAGTTTCTTCCTTGTTGTCCATAATTTTTGGCTTTCAGGACAATCTTAAAGACTAAAGCGTAGATACATATCATATGCATTATTCTAACCCTAAGATCGTGATCATAAGCCTTGCAAGGTGACAACCATGCATGACCATTAACATGTTGAGACTCCATCAACACCCCCTCACTTTTAAATTATTGCAAGAACTATACATTGTAATACATATTAGAAGGCACACTTGGACAAACAAAATTATACTGTAGCTACAATATACATCAGAACCTGTTAATTGTATTATACAGAAGGCATGCCATTAATAGGGCCTTTATCTTGATCAATGCTAGTAACAAGAGAGACTAGATCGAACATAACTTAAAATGGCACCATGCACAACAAAATTAAGCAATTTCAACTTCCATCAAGGTAGATCCCTGGGCACACAATCTGCTTAACAAGTTGAATGGTGCTTGAACCCCCAAATAAAGTCAATTTGATTGGCACTGGAATAAGCTTCCAGTGTAATATAATTTTTATGTCGCGGAGTAGCTTCATTATGTTAGGAACATTTTTTTTGTTGTCCAAAGAAGCATGATTTACAAATCACCACACATTTGCTATTTCTTGCATCTCAACCAAAACATGACCTAGCAGCTAACTATTTTGGTTGGCAATAAAGGTTAAACAGAGCAATAACTACATTCGATAGATAACAACCGAATTGAAATTTCATTCATTCAAAGAAAGCTCGTAAAAAATTCTAAGGAAAAGAAAATTGTATTCATTCAAAGAAAAACAAACAATTAAAGAAGTAGAAGAAAATGACCTTAAACGATTCAAGTGCTTGATCCACATTCTCATAACCAGTCCTCGGGTGGTTAACTCCAATTCAAGAATAACGGTTATTCCATAATCCTTTCTTTTCTGGGTTAGGGTTTGAGCAGATGCCCAATTCTGCCAAATATGCATATGCATCGACGGGTTTGGGTTTCGAGCTCCATACACGCAAACATAGAAAATGTATCTGATTGAATTTTTTAAATTCTCCATGTATTATTTTAATTTTCTAAGGAAGCTTTTTGCCTTTTAATTTTAAATGGAGTAAAATTTTCCCAGTTTTCTTTCTTTTTATTTTTATTTTTATTGGAAATATCTCCATTTTCCAAGGAAATATTAATCTTTGGTTTTTATATTATGTTATAGAGTATTCTTAACTGGGAAAGGTCCTGCAGCAACAAGAAGTACACCCTCCAGGGGTTCATAAGTTACAGGGATCATAACATGTAAATCACATCTAATAATTAAATATCCCTAACATGTGCATCAAACCCCCCTTTACCTAGACAAATGCTCAAAGACGTTGTGCAATTTAACAAGTCAGGTTTGGAGAAGGTCTCAGGGTGTCCTATTGGGCTAATCCTCCTTAAGTTTGGGGTGTTTCCCAGGTGAGAATCAATCCAGGTCATGTAAGTGTATGAGGTGGCGTGGGGTAAGTGTTTGGGCATGGGGTGCAGCGATAACAGGGAAATGTAAATCTTACCTGTGGGTGCCTTTGTAGAGGGCAAGCTGCACCTTGTCATAGATGCCATTGTTTCCTATCCCATTCACTGCCTTTTATTCTTAGCTTTGTTACTTTTGATCTTTTGCTTTTATGCTTCAAGGGAAGAATTGAGGGACACTGTCCTGGCTTGGTGACTAGATGTGACATCGTTATCCACAAGCATTTCACAGAGATGGGAAGACTGGCTCGTGATGAGACCCCCTTTCTATTGGCTATGCCACCAAGAACCACTACCCTTGTTTGGTGACCAAATAGATGGTAGTGTCATACCGCTACATGCCCATGGTTCTAATAGGTTGGCTCGTGATGAGACCTCCTATCCATCAACTAGTACCTTGAGTGTTTATTTATCTTATGGGTTCCCTTCTTACTGAGAAACTTTTTATTGATTTCTTGGGAATCCCTGGGCGAAGCATCTCAAAGGTTTTAAAGGCTTTTAACTCTTGCTAGCTACTTTTACCAATTGGGCCTTTAGCCCCTTCTTCCCGCAAGGCAAGGTACAACCCTTTCTAGTGTGGCCAATCCCAATGCTCGAACAAAGGTAGGGGAAGATGAGAGGAATAAATATGGAAAGTGGCAAGTATGGAGGGAACAAACGATGGCCTTTCACAGACCCACCCAGTGGCAACCCATCCTAAAGGGAGATCAACTTACTAGGGAATCATGTCACCCTTCCAGGTATGAACAAGTTAAAGAGCATAATTTCCAAGCAAACGTTATGAAATGAAGGAGAATTCAATGCAACATATTCAAGTGCTTCAATAATCAGAGTGACACATACCATGATACCCGGACTCATTACCTCATGGAGCAAGACTTACTGTTACTTCAGGACCAGGTTGGTGGGATGGATACTGCTGTTGCTGATAAATGGGCTGCACTGAAGAAAAGAGGGGCCCTTCGGGGTCATGCTCAAGTCATCCGACTCTCGACACTCCATGTCTAGGACCTGTGGGCCTCGAGACACGATCTCCTTAGTTATCCCTAGGGTAGGGGATAACACATGCCACACTTGATGACCCATTGGGGTCAGGTGTTGTAATCAATGTTGATAGGCTTACATTGGGTACCATCTATGAAATGTGGGGAAGTTCCTAGGAGTTCCCTCGTGAGGTTTTCCTTGGAAAAAAATACTCTAACTCTAATAGGTCTTCTCTTTGCTATGACTACACAGGTTTCCATATGTCTTGTGCTTTTGTATCTTCTCACGTTCCTTTCTGGTTTTTGGTTGGACGTCAAGATCTTTTCTTTGTTCTGTAGTATGGGCACATGCAATTGGTTTGGTATGCAGAATGTGTTAGGTTCTTGTTTTGGTATGGTGAGTAGATGCATGCATTTTTTTCGTTCTGATAATTTCTTTCTCCTCATTGGGCTGAGTAAGCCCTTCCTCAAAATATTAAACTTTTTCCCTTTTTTAATGATTTACAAAAATAAAAAAAATGACTAAGATCTTAATAAAAATGATGATCTTAATAAAAAAAATGACTAAGATCTTAATAAAAAAAATGATGTTACAAACTTAATAACTTCATGTCTTGAAACCCTTTTGGCTTATGAGCTCCAATCACTATGAACGATTTGCACTCTTGTTAAATTCACTTAGGTCCTTTCTGTTGATGTTTTTGTAGCATCGGGCAGGTATTCTCACATTGGCCTTAGTGTCGGGCATGTGGGAATCTTTGTTGGTACTCACATTGCATTCTTATTTTGTGAAAACCCCCTTTGTATGGAGTTGGGGCTTGGAATTGTTGTTGTTGGGGCTTCACACCCACATGGAGGAACAAACAATTCTAATTTAATGTTGAGTTTAGAAGGGGTTCCTAAACTCACTCATTAGATTCCTATAAAAGGAGAGGCAATGTGAGGAGACATCACACCTCATTTGTGACATTTTCATCTTGTCATTATGGTGTTGGCATGAGTGAGTGAGCACTCTTGCCAAGGAGATTGGGGTTGCAAATTTCAGCAAGGAGAATCTTCACTTTGCAAATCTGGCTTAGGGTTTTTCTGTTTTTCTCTTTCTCATTTTTCAGCCAAGGAAGAGGCCACACGTGTGAGGCTACACGTGGGAGGAAGAGCAGAAAAGACCGCACGTGTGGAGCTGTACAGTCTGTTCAGAAGGCCTGCCACACATGGGAGGAAGAGCAGAAAAGACTGCACGTGTGGAGCTGTACAGTCTGTACAGCAGGCCTGCCACACGTGTGGACCGTACAGAACAGAATGGACAGTCAGTGCGGGTCAATGGCCGTACAACCGCAGTCAAAGGAGAGAGAAGGTCACATGCGAATTTTTCCTGGGCAGATTGCAGGGCCGTACAGGTGACGTCATCTGTGTGGCTGTGATGTCAGCAGGCCGTACAACAGGTTTGCAAGTTGGAAGGTTTTTTTGAGATTTTGGTGAAGTTGTAATTTTGCTGGGAGGACTGGTTTTGTCCTCGGAAATTCTCAATCTTGAAATTTTACCGAACAGAAATTTGTGTCTCTTGTGCATGGATGATTTCTGTCTGAGCTTCGTGCTTCCGCCATAATATTCTGTCATAATTTCAGTGTAAAATTAGTCAGTGATAAAAGCCCTAGTTTACTGTTTGAGGTCACTTGAAAGTAATTTTCAGATCTGAAATTGAATGCATTAATTGTCTTAAAAATTGATACTTTCTGCCCTAATACCACTGTTGGAAAACTGTGAAATATTTGCACATCAAATATTATGAAGAATAACCTTTTAGCAATTGGAGTGAGTTGATACATTTTCACTTTTAAGTTTAGGTAGTTAAACTACACATCCCTAATGATAAACTTAGATCTTAATGACCTTTAAAACATGATAAACCAATACTAACAAAGCCGAGTCACCTGGTGACTTTTGTTATGTTTTTATGTTGTTAATCTCACATTTTCAACAATTGCTATTATTGTAGCCCTGGGTAAAACTCAATTACTGTCTTTCTTCTTTCCAATCTTAAAAAGCATAACAGTGCCATTTCCTTTTTTAATGCTCTGCCATATCACGGTTTTATGGTTTCAATTTTGAACTATCCGAGTTCCTTCAGTCCCTTGCTTTGAACTTTGAAGCTCTATTTGGTGTTGAAAGTAGTCAGTATATATTAGGGATTTTGATTGCTCTTGCTGAACACCACACAGCTTCGGTAGACTCCTATAAAAGACAAACTATTGACTTTATTCATTGAACGTTGTTTTCCAGGCTTATGCTTTTAGTCTCATCAATGATTTTAGCTGAAGTCTTTCTATTTATGACTTCTAATGTGAGGAGTTGGATATAACTTATGTTATAAGACCAAACGATTTTCATGGGCATTTCACCTTCTTATGGCATCTTACGTTGCTTTCTCTATCTCTCTCTTGTCCAAATCACTTTGGATGCTCAAGTGACAAAATATCTCGCTGGGTTCTTAAAAGAGTCACCTCAAAAGGAAGGATGGCCTCATAAATTGCACATACTAGCTACCTATTCAAAACTGCAGTCAAAGCAAATTAAAGCTGACAAGCTGAATTTAGTAATCATGTTAATTCGTTTTTGCAAATCAGAATAAAGCCCAGCCAGAAGTTAGAACCTATGCTAGCCAGTACCATGAGAAGTCTTCTCTCTATACTAACAATCACTATTAGTGAATGTGTTAGAATATTATCTATGAAATTCAAATTAGTTTAATGTTTACATTGAAATTAGTTTAATTTCAATATTTAAAGCCATTGTTTACACCCTTACACAGATATAAAGAGAGTTGTTTGCAGCAAGTTGTGTCTCTGATTCTCACATGTGTGAGAACTGTATTACTTATTGTGCACACGGTGTCATAATTCTGTTCTCTATCTTGGATGTTTTCTGACTATTGAAAGTTAACTAGTTGTATACAAAAGGCAGAATCATAAGCTAGAACTTAGATTTATCGGTTAGCAAGTATAAGTCCAAAAACTCCAGCACCCTTAACAAGTATAACATTGAAGAAAATGTGGATAACAAAGAAGACTAGAAGGGAGGCCGTTGACCATAAAAATATTGATTTCTCCAAGCTACATAAAAAGGCCTCAGATTACCATTTGCAGAAGGAACAAAAATGCAAAGCCAGTAGTATCCTAATGCCAAGAAAGCGGCCCAGCTACACAAAACAAGCAAAAACGTATATGCAAGCTGGGAGAAAGCAAAAATACTAGATACTATTTTTTCCTATTCCAGTTAGGATTATAATGGTTGTGCACCAAAGCATTGTTATGATTGCAGTGTATATGAGGAAGATATAGCAGCCTATGCAAACAACTATAGCAGCCCATGTATGATCTAACCCACAAAACCTCACTCATTTGGAAGGTGGAATATTTTCACTTTTCCATTAAAGACAACTAGTATGATGCTTAGTTAATTGATCAATGCATGAACAAAGGGCAGCAAGTTCACTGATAATTAATATCTATTCTAAAACATCTGGTGTAATATTAAGTTTCTCTTGAATAACATGTACCATGATACCAATAAACAAGTACAGTTGATAAATGACACCAAATGATAGAACATTTTGAATTTTTAAGCCCTTGCTCCTAGAAATATAGTTTTTACTAAGGTTTTATTATTTTGCATTGATGGAACTAGACATTCCCTTATTCTATTACCAAAAACAAATTAGGATGCAGATAGAAAAAATGGGAGTTGTGAGGCTCATTAGTGGATATTATGTATGGACTGAACTTGCTACAGATGTTCATAGGATATAAATTGTGGGCGAACAGGAATGAGAAACTTTTTTAATTTACAATTTTGTTAAAAATAGCATATACTGTTGCTACCCCTGAAATTGAAGCAATTTATTACAAAGCTGAGAGGCTTATAGACTCTAGACCTGTTGCCTTGGCTTATGAATTGCTGAAATCTGGTTCTTTCTCTTGTCTTCTATGTAGTAATAATTGAAGCTATTGTACAACATATCCTGGTATCCATGAGAGCCCATTTCTCTTTCACAGCTTTTCTATCAATAACTGACCTGTTGGTGCAGAGTTTTCAAAATTAATCATGGTGGGTTTATGATGGACAGAAAGAATTGGAAACCAGGGAAACCTTTAACTCTACAAGTAACAAATTGCATAAATCCATTGTACCCACAACTATAATGCAATCTCTTACCTCAAGGGCTTACACTTTCCGACTCATACTCATCCACAAGTCCATTGATCAACAATAAAGTTTCTGAAAGTCTTATAGAAAAGTTTAGGTAAAAGTGATGAATAATTTTGATGTAAAAAAACAAAACATGGCAGTCTCAGTTGATGTGTTTGCTGATATATATATATATAT
>SNQJ01S0073799.1:36937-51452 GCA_010110895.2 Picea sitchensis | reverse complement strand
TTTAGCAATTGGAGTGAGTTGATACATTTTCACTTTTAAGTTTAGGTAGTTAAACTACACATCCCTAATGATAAACTTAGATCTTAATGACCTTTAAAACATGATAAACCAATACTAACAAAGCCGAGTCACCTGGTGACTTTTGTTATGTTTTTATGTTGTTAATCTCACATTTTCAACAATTGCTATTATTGTAGCCCTGGGTAAAACTCAATTACTGTCTTTCTTCTTTCCAATCTTAAAAAGCATAACAGTGCCATTTCCTTTTTTAATGCTCTGCCATATCACGGTTTTATGGTTTCAATTTTGAACTATCCGAGTTCCTTCAGTCCCTTGCTTTGAACTTTGAAGCTCTATTTGGTGTTGAAAGTAGTCAGTATATATTAGGGATTTTGATTGCTCTTGCTGAACACCACACAGCTTCGGTAGACTCCTATAAAAGACAAACTATTGACTTTATTCATTGAACGTTGTTTTCCAGGCTTATGCTTTTAGTCTCATCAATGATTTTAGCTGAAGTCTTTCTATTTATGACTTCTAATGTGAGGAGTTGGATATAACTTATGTTATAAGACCAAACGATTTTCATGGGCATTTCACCTTCTTATGGCATCTTACGTTGCTTTCTCTATCTCTCTCTTGTCCAAATCACTTTGGATGCTCAAGTGACAAAATATCTCGCTGGGTTCTTAAAAGAGTCACCTCAAAAGGAAGGATGGCCTCATAAATTGCACATACTAGCTACCTATTCAAAACTGCAGTCAAAGCAAATTAAAGCTGACAAGCTGAATTTAGTAATCATGTTAATTCGTTTTTGCAAATCAGAATAAAGCCCAGCCAGAAGTTAGAACCTATGCTAGCCAGTACCATGAGAAGTCTTCTCTCTATACTAACAATCACTATTAGTGAATGTGTTAGAATATTATCTATGAAATTCAAATTAGTTTAATGTTTACATTGAAATTAGTTTAATTTCAATATTTAAAGCCATTGTTTACACCCTTACACAGATATAAAGAGAGTTGTTTGCAGCAAGTTGTGTCTCTGATTCTCACATGTGTGAGAACTGTATTACTTATTGTGCACACGGTGTCATAATTCTGTTCTCTATCTTGGATGTTTTCTGACTATTGAAAGTTAACTAGTTGTATACAAAAGGCAGAATCATAAGCTAGAACTTAGATTTATCGGTTAGCAAGTATAAGTCCAAAAACTCCAGCACCCTTAACAAGTATAACATTGAAGAAAATGTGGATAACAAAGAAGACTAGAAGGGAGGCCGTTGACCATAAAAATATTGATTTCTCCAAGCTACATAAAAAGGCCTCAGATTACCATTTGCAGAAGGAACAAAAATGCAAAGCCAGTAGTATCCTAATGCCAAGAAAGCGGCCCAGCTACACAAAACAAGCAAAAACGTATATGCAAGCTGGGAGAAAGCAAAAATACTAGATACTATTTTTTCCTATTCCAGTTAGGATTATAATGGTTGTGCACCAAAGCATTGTTATGATTGCAGTGTATATGAGGAAGATATAGCAGCCTATGCAAACAACTATAGCAGCCCATGTATGATCTAACCCACAAAACCTCACTCATTTGGAAGGTGGAATATTTTCACTTTTCCATTAAAGACAACTAGTATGATGCTTAGTTAATTGATCAATGCATGAACAAAGGGCAGCAAGTTCACTGATAATTAATATCTATTCTAAAACATCTGGTGTAATATTAAGTTTCTCTTGAATAACATGTACCATGATACCAATAAACAAGTACAGTTGATAAATGACACCAAATGATAGAACATTTTGAATTTTTAAGCCCTTGCTCCTAGAAATATAGTTTTTACTAAGGTTTTATTATTTTGCATTGATGGAACTAGACATTCCCTTATTCTATTACCAAAAACAAATTAGGATGCAGATAGAAAAAATGGGAGTTGTGAGGCTCATTAGTGGATATTATGTATGGACTGAACTTGCTACAGATGTTCATAGGATATAAATTGTGGGCGAACAGGAATGAGAAACTTTTTTAATTTACAATTTTGTTAAAAATAGCATATACTGTTGCTACCCCTGAAATTGAAGCAATTTATTACAAAGCTGAGAGGCTTATAGACTCTAGACCTGTTGCCTTGGCTTATGAATTGCTGAAATCTGGTTCTTTCTCTTGTCTTCTATGTAGTAATAATTGAAGCTATTGTACAACATATCCTGGTATCCATGAGAGCCCATTTCTCTTTCACAGCTTTTCTATCAATAACTGACCTGTTGGTGCAGAGTTTTCAAAATTAATCATGGTGGGTTTATGATGGACAGAAAGAATTGGAAACCAGGGAAACCTTTAACTCTACAAGTAACAAATTGCATAAATCCATTGTACCCACAACTATAATGCAATCTCTTACCTCAAGGGCTTACACTTTCCGACTCATACTCATCCACAAGTCCATTGATCAACAATAAAGTTTCTGAAAGTCTTATAGAAAAGTTTAGGTAAAAGTGATGAATAATTTTGATGTAAAAAAACAAAACATGGCAGTCTCAGTTGATGTGTTTGCTGATATATATATATATATTCTTTATTCTTGCTGGCTATAGATTTTTTTTACTGTCAACACAATCAACTGTGAACACGTGGCCATATTTGCTCTACATAATTTGGACTTATACTGGAGCAGTAATGCACCGTTTCAGTTATTCCGACGATTTTTTACAACACTGGTCTTTAATGTTTAAATTATCAACTGACGTAAAATCTTTTTTTAAAGGGAAGCCTGGAGGGCATGTTGTGTACCTAACCACAACATCTCTCTTCGGCATTGGACTCAATGTACTTGAAAGTTGATATATTTTGTATGTATTCTCATGATCTTGTGATAATGTTCTAGTCCTAGGCCTTTATAGTATCGTATTTTAATATTTGTAAAAGGACACTTTTATGTAGTAAGGGCCTTGCCCTAAGTTGCATGATAAGGGAAAACATAAGCGTGTATCCGAAATGGAAATGCATTGGAAATGTGACCCCTCAGAAGTTAGGAAACAGGGAAACACTATATATAATGTGCTATTTTAGAAAATTATATTGAAACTTTAAAAGAAAGCATTTAAGTTTTAACATTATGATTCAGAATGCAGATTCATGGATAAATGAGCAAGAACATTTAAATTAGAAATATAAAAGACATTGGACAAGTGATACATAGTGTGAGCAGTAAAATCCAAAAACAGCCTTTATTATTTATAAATGAGGCTATATATTCAAAATTAACCTTTATATCTGAGTCTTGAGGCTACAATGCTACATCTATGAATAATGGACAGTGAACATAGAAATAAAACATGAGCTAAGCTAGTAAAGCCTAATAGCCATCATCCTCATCTTCATATTCATCATGGAAAATAGAACAAGATGCATGTTCAACAGTGGAATGTGGATTGGTAGAAGTATTTCCG
Source organism: Picea sitchensis (assembly GCA_010110895.2). Lineage (NCBI taxonomy): Eukaryota > Viridiplantae > Streptophyta > Pinopsida > Pinales > Pinaceae > Picea > Picea sitchensis. The sequence goes on along the minus strand of SNQJ01S0073799.1, from coordinate 47,991 downwards.
ATTCCACTTCTATGTTCCTCAAGATTCAATGCAGCAAGAGAGATGTCCAAGTTAGCGCATTCCGGATACACATCCCATTCTTTAGAAGGTCCAGTACTATATTCTGGACCCCTACAAGATGCAAGGCAAAGGTTGGAATGCACATAAACAAGATCCTCCGCCTTTTGCGCAGCCAACCTGTTGCGCTTCACTGAATGAATAAAACCATAGGTGCTTCAATTTCCTTTTGCTGATGAAGAGCTTGCCACTTGTGAAATAATATGAATGGCAAGGATTTGCAGATGTACACCATTTACTCCATGAAAAATCCACCATCTCACTGGACTCATGGTGCTCCTCTCATCCAAAGCTGATATGTTTGAATATTCATCCAAACCAGCAACAAAATTAGCAAATTCTTCCTTCACTTCCCTATGTAGATGGGCTGGAAATATTCTTACAAGGGTTCTTTTCACTCCATTTTCCACCACCCTATCCTTATGTGGTGCCTTCCTCTTCCCATTGCTTCTAGCAATAAGGTCTTCATCATAAAATCTTGGGTTTAGGGCGTGTGCTAATGTATTGAATTTGTTCCACCTCTCAACAATAATTTTCTTCACTATATCAGCAAAATTAGCATCAACAAATAAAAGATGAGGAGATTCCTGTGCAATGATTTGCATAGTTTTCTCAACCATGGTATCCATACCATCGTAAACCTATCCCAAGAAAGGCTTGTCTGTGTTGGCACTTCGGAGAAGCTCAAATGCAAGGGTCGTGAACTTGAGCAAGAAATATTTCTTGCTCCACCACTCATCAAGACACAATCTGTGCACCATAGTTCCCCGCTTTGAATCTGCCTTTGTCCACTCAGCCCAAAGTTGACTCACCACCATAGAAATTAATGGTTGTTTAACCTCAACAATGAAGAATTTCGAGGTTCCTTTAAGGCTGCTACAGGTCTGTCTTAGGGACTGTTACACGGTCACTAACAGGCCTGTTTTTCTGTCCTTTTCTGGCAGCAAACAGATCTGTTCTAGCTGCTGTTTGAAGGCTGCTAACAGGTCTGATAAAATGCTGTTTTAGGACTGCCTYTTAGGGATGATTCACTTCTCTTTTGAAGCYGCTGCTTGAAGGGTTTAACTAGGAAGTTTTKCTGTCCATGGTTAGCACATTCAAACTACTTCAAAACAGAAAATACACCTCTAGATCTTTACACTTTAAAATGCTGAAATAAAACAATGCAAACCACAGATTTGACACTWGTGTTTTTGKTCAACATGAMCCTGGAAAAACCCCCATGSGGAAAACTAGTTAGAGAGCAAATTTATTATGTAGTCTTAAGAGAATTGGTCAACATGACCCTGGAAAAACTCCCTTGGGGAAAACTAGTTAGAGAGCAAATTTATTATGTAGTCTTAAGAGAATTGGTCAACATGACCCTGGAAAAACCCCCATGGGGAAAACTAGTTAGAGAGCAAATTTATTATGTAGTCTTAAGAGAAATAGTACAGCAAAGTAAATACACCAGAAGAACCTGATTACAATGGCCAACTCCTCACAAGCTTGGCACATGGTTCTTCCTTGAAGTGTGTGCCCTTCTCTTTGCTGCCTGCTACATTGGAGTTTGCGTCCCCTTTGCTTGGTGCGCCCTTCTCCTTTGCTTTTGTGCCTCTTCTTGTAACTGCCTGCTACCTTGAAGTCTATGCCTCTTTCCCTTAATGAGTGCGCCCTCTACCATATGCTGCGCCCTTGCTTCTTCTCAAAACAAGTGCGCCTCCTTCATATGGTGTGCCCTATTGAATGCTTGCGCTCCCTTCCTTAGCTAGTGCGCCCTTTGCCCTTGAGCTTGTGCACCCTCACTCTTATGGTGCGCCTCTCCTCAAGCTCAAAAAATGGTGCCCTCTCTTCTCCAAAACTCTCTTCCTCTCTTGTCTTCACTCAAAACTCATCAGTGAATGAATGAATGCCCTAACTCCTCATACTTTTCCCTTTAGCCTCATCCTTAAGCTAACCTAGAAAACAATGGCCAGGATTAGATCTTGGTCAACCAAGATCAAGGGTGGAGATTAAATCTCCCCCTTAACTTAAGTTTCTAAGTCACTTTATGTTATTAGAGTCACTTTGTGACTTAAGTGCTAATAAGAATCACTTGACTTTATAACATAAAGTAAAAGTGGTTGGGGGGTCCCTTTTTGTTTAGAGACTCATAAACACAAAGGGACCACTTTCCAGGTACCCAAATTCAAGAAACAAGGTGGCCCAACCTGATTGAAGTTTAGGGCATATATTGTATAACAATTTCAACAACTCAGGTACAGGTATTCTCGAAATATTCCTCGAGACCGGTGGTGTTTGGTGATGAGTTTGATTATCTCCCTTGCTTGTCTTGTGAGTTTCTTAATCCATGGAACTTTATTGTCAATCTCTTCTAAGATCAAATTTAAATTATGGACAAATGCAAGGAGTCCAAAAAATATAATCATACACACTCTCAACTATCAAACCTGCAGCTTTGCAAACCGATGCATTATCCATGATAACTTGCACCACCTTAGTAAGCCCTACTTGCTCAATAGCTTTGATTAAAATATCAATAATGAACTAAGCATCCTTTACACCTTGAACAGTCTTACGTATAAAACCTTCTTCTTGTGGCTTGGTGATATTGTCAGAAAATAGCCTATGTGTGGTGCTTATGTCTATCCATCGAGAGACAATGGTAACCCAGGCCTACTCCGTGAAGCACGTGATAACTTGCACCACCTTAGCAGGCCCTATTTGCTCAATAGCTTTGATTAAAATATCAACAATGAACTAAGCATCTTTTACACCCCTTGAACAGTCTTCGGCCTTCAAAAACATTGCTCCTTTTGGTGAAGTGGCAATGATATTAATCAATGGCCTGTGCGTAGTATCTGTCTATCCATCCGAGACAATGGTAACCCCAGAGCTAGTCCATGAATCACAAATAGGTGCTAAAATATCCTCAACAATCTCCTTCTCCTTTCTGAGTAGTTCGGTTCGGACTTTTTCATAGTTAGGCCCCTTTAACCCTTGAGGAGCTGTGTTAATTGCCCTCACCATGTCTTGCCAATAAGGAGACTGAACCATGTTAAAAGGGATACCACAAGCATAGATGGCCCTTGCCACTCTTGTTTCGGATTCTCTCCCTTGAACATTTATCATTTTAGCTATTCTACTCTCTTGAATAGGAAAAGATGGACTTCCAACACTTTTTGATGTTGGTTGTTGTTGCTGAGCTGCTCTCCTCTTCCTTGCTTCGTGCACAATCCTTGGCTCAATGTTTGGAGCCTGAGGAGTAGCATTGGCAAGCTGTTGATGTCTTTTTAAAGCCTATCATCCTCTTCTTGCTCAATCTCATACTTCCTCCTTTCTTCTGGGTCACTTGTCTTTGGGCAACAATCAACACCCCTTCCCAAGGCATGCACAAAATGTGCCTTCACTCTTGGATAAGAGCCCTTATAAGGTTTATGACAAATATTGCATATCCATTCCCATGAACCACCACCAGGAATTCTTGAAACCTTTGTAACATGCCTCCAAAGAGGATAATAGTCAGTCCTCTTGTTGGCCCTGGGCACTGGACCACAAAACAGTGCCCAATGATGGCTGTAGCTGCCCAAAAACACCACAAAACAGCAAAAAACTATGGCTGTTGCTGTCCAAAACACCACAAAACAGCAAAAGGATGGCTGTAGCAGCGTAATACTCTGAATCCCCTCTTGCTCAAATCCCTTTGCTCAAATCGCCCTTGCTTAAACAGTAAGGAAAAATGAGTGTGACATCCTCTTTTAAGGATTTTTTTTCCTAGAGGCTTTTAGAAGTTTCATTAAATTATTATTAAAACCTAACTAATAAAAAAATTAATTTTTAAGCATTAAAAATTAATTTTTTGTGGGTCCCAGGACAAAAGGTGCTTTTTGAAGTGCACTGTAAGGACACACTGAAACATGTTTCTTAAATGTGAAACGTGTTTTTTACAGTTTGAAATGCGTTTCAGGAGCGTTTCTGCATTTCGGTACAGAAATGCACCTGGTAGTGTTTCCTGCAACATAGGCCTTGCCACTTTAATTAGTGACTCAAGCTTTAAGTTTATTTTTTCCTCTTTTTGGTATAAATAATGGTTTTTCACTCTCATTTGTATCTCTTATCATTTATCAGTACAATCAACTAGTTTATAGGAGAAGTTCCCCTCCATTACTTGAATTTGCAGGTGCAATCGACCCTTAGGTGTGCAGGTGCCCCCACTATTTTTCTGTGTGTTTTGCTCTTTATTTATGGTACTCTCAGGTTCATTTTTCTGCCACATAAATAGTTGCAGTTGTAGTTCCATTTTGGGTACACGAACACCGCATCCTATTATTTTATTTCTTTGGAATGAGATCAAAACATCTTTGACTTGCTTTTATTTATTGGGGAAAAAAGTGATGCTCTTTTTGTTTTGTTTTTTATTTAGAGGTTTTGTAGCTTTTCTGGCAACTTTGAGAACCTATAACATCCATGGATCACTTTTCTCAGGTTCTATCATGACTATGGTTTCTTGGGTTTTTCAGAGTGGTAATTGATTTAGGATGTTTTGGTGCCTATTATGATTTTGAAGTTTACTTCATTCTAGGCAGATTACCTACCTAAAAGCATCTGACTTTCTAAAAGGAAGTTCTATGAGGTCCCATTGCCTAGCGTATAAGGAGAAGCATGAAAACATTGTTATTTGTCTTTCTTAGATCACAGTTGATTCAATTTTGATTAAATGACAATCTAATTATGAGATGAAATGTTTTCAGGAATCTACATTACTATAATGATTGCAGGATTACAATTTATTTGAACCAGGTATGCCATTCATTGTCATCTTTATGTAGGTTGGCGGTACATTTTTATGAGATATGCAAGTATTATAGGGAAAATGCGGAAACACTGCAATTTAGCAATTCGAGATTTTTTTTTTGGTTCGAGGATAATTTGAATTTGTTTGAACTCATTGCTTTGTATTTGTGAAAGCAGGAAAGAATGGTTATGGATAAGAAGATGGATAAGAAGATAAGCCTGAATCTGTTAATTCAGGCAGTCAAGCCTATGATCTAAGATTAGKATATCTCTTTAYATAGTCATAGACTATAGTTACTACGGTGCCTCTTAGCAATCTTTCAGGAAGAAAGATGAAACTCCGACATGCAATGGTATGTGCATCGAACCAAAACCGCAGCATGGAAGCACATGCTCTGCTAAAGAAACATGGTTTTGATGTGAGTTCTTATGGGACGGGAGCTCATGTGAAATTGCCCGGCCCATCAATCAGGGAGCCAAATGTATATGACTTTGGCACTCCCTACAGAAGAATGTTTGATGATCTAAAGCGTAAAGATCCTGAATTGTATCCTGAATTGTTTATCTTAAATAATACTTGTTTTAGTTTTATGAATATTGCATTTAATTCAGGAGCCATATAATATATTTTTTGATATGGTTATCACAGTGAAGTTCATTCTTAACTTTCCAATTTATAATGTTCTTTTGACATCAGCCTATGTTGTTAATAATGGCATTTATTTGCTTGCTTGTTTAGGCTCAAGTATCTTTTCTGTTACTAATTTGCAAAGTATACCATCTGTGTTAGATGTCGATTTATGCAAAAGTTTTATGCGCAAGAAGGATTGTCTCATCAATCCTGACTCTTTGACAGTATTAGGTGGTCAAAGCAGTGCATAAATGTACATTTGAGTTTCTGAAGGGGCATGCATTTTATAGGATCTTGTTTTGCAAAGTTCTTTGTAGTTGGAAAGATATGGAGTAGAAGGTGCAGTGTTTGGGCATGGGCATCACAGATTTCTATGGATGGGAAGTCAAATAGGAACATACACATTAGGGGAACTGAAATCTAAATATATATTGGTACTGAAGATTTCAGTATTGGTACTGATTGCATGAATGGCATCACTTTGGTTGTCATCAATATTTCTGCCTACGTGGCCATGCTATCTATATTCTAGAATCCAGTCAGTTTTGTATGCAGGAGGGGTAAACGAAGTGTAGGAGATGGCTCGAGGTTTTGTATCATTATTTTATAAAATTCAAATGAATTGTCTGAAGATGTTCTTTTCCCATCGCCCCCAGTTTCATAGGCTAAAGTCTGACTAGTAAATATTTTAAGCTAATGTGTCAGACTCTGATGGCTGTAGCAAAATTCCTTGACTGAAAAACAGATATAAAAGAAATGGTCTTCTCCAGATGCTAAAACGAAATCTGAATGTGAAAATGGCACCACAGCGCTGGCAGGAAAATGCTGTTGATGGTCCATTTGATGTCGTTTTCACTTTTGAGGAGAGGGTATTTGACATGGTCATTGAAGGTAGTCACCTGCACCTGCAGCTTCCGAAAATTTTGCATGATAAGGGACTGGATTTAGTCAGAAATTTGCACTTATGTTCATCAATCTATAAATGCATGGTGATAATTTAGATTCCTTCAAGTCTTATTTGGAACTTTGCATCTTTGATTTTTATGGAATGCGATTTACACTTCTTTTATCTACACTCTTTCCATTGAGAGCACTTGGGTGACATTCTTGGTTCAGAGATAATGTTTGTAGAATAGATTATCGGGATTAAAAGTACTTTTTAGATATGTCATAACTAACAGTCGTTAAAAAAGTGGTTCATTCATTCAGAACATCTCCAAGCTACTTTGTACATGGGAATAAAGACACATTGAGCAAACAGTGAATCTATTATCTGGCATCTTTCTCCAACTTTCTATCTTGGATTTTATTACATATTGTCTAAATNAAGTGGTTCATTCATTCAGAACATCTCCAAGCTACTTTGTACATGGGAATAAAGACACATTGAGCAAACAGTGAATCTATTATCTGGCATCTTTCTCCAACTTTCTATCTTGGATTTTATTACATATTGTCTAAATTGAGGGAGCAGTGAAGTCATTGTTTGGTACCTATCCCCCAACATTTAATCTTTATTTTCTTATTACATCTGCAGACCTTCAAAATAGGGAACCAATTTTAATGAGAAGTGTACTGGTGGTTAATCTGGACGTCAAGGACAGTCATGAAGAAGCCGCTGTTGGTGCACGCTTGGCACTAGATCTGTGTCAAAAGGTGAAATGTGTAAACCATGTTGAGCTCAAATTACTACCTTATCCTTAGTCTTAGCCTATACACTATCAAATACTATTTTGTGCAGTCTCCGTATGAAGATCTACTCTTTAACTACCAAGGAAGGCTTAACTTTTTATTGTTTTTGATTTTGTTCATGCAACCTAAAAAAATGTTATTGTGAGAATGAATATGACACGTATTCCCTTACAAGCCTATAAAGTAAAAAGAAGTGACATGCATTGTGCAGCTTGAGGCAGCTAATTCTTGGGAGGACGAAATAGATGATATTGTTATGAGATTCGAGAGGCAGCACAGGCGAAAGCTTATATACACCATCTACTTTTACTGACTGATGCAATTCACAGCTGACCATTAATTATGGAACATTAAGAGCTGAAGAAAAACTGGAAGTGTGCTAAAAGAGAACCACTTGCGGAATGGATGGGATCAAGAACTTGGATCTTTGACATGGGAATGGGCCAAATTCTTACGTGTGTAAAATGGGGTTTCAAGGTCATGAAATCCAAGTCTTTTCAAAATTTGTGAAGCTGATTGATTGATAAGTATGGTGTAATTTTTAGGTGGTAATTTCAAATCTTTCATTCAATGGTTTCACAGTTATTACCATCATCAGCATGTTAAGCAATAATATAACTTGTAATTTCTCCACTGCCAACAATTTCCAAATTTGATAGCAATAACCTTTTTTCCATAAAGACAAGATTTTTAAGATCGTGTTGTCACAAATTAGTCATCAAGTATTTTGGCCTATACTTCATTTATCTCCGAAATTTGTCAATCTCTTGGTCCTTGCACATTGCAGAGCAACTGTAGTCCGGATTTCAGCAATGCTTATTATGCTTATTGTGCCTGAGAGATTTTGGTAGAAAAAAATATTATGCTTATTCCATTTATTTTTTGGCCCATTGCTCTCTTGAACCCAAAACTTTTAAAACATATGCCCATTCTAGAGTTTTCATTAAGGATTTCCTGTAATGTTTATAACTTGAGTGTTTTCATGGTTGGTGCATTTTCTACATAGCCTCTCTATTCTCTTGAGATGCTTTATCTATCTAGTATTGGGTCAAAATCCATTTGTTCAGATGCTATACAAGGGTTGCCACTTATAGGTATTCATGTTTCTCGGATCAAGGAACAGCTTTAAAATGTGCTTTGAAATTGGATTCTTGAACCAGATTTCAGTCATTAATCCCATTCATCTTTTCTGCCACTCTGTTCTACTACGAAGTGTATGGGCTGGTTTTTTACAAAGCTATCCTGCGATCCCATCAAAATATTATTCTACTTCACCTCCTTTATCACTTCTTAGTGCCTTCAACTTCTCTCATATCTGTCTGCCTCTCGACATATGCTTTGAAGATTTTGAAAACACTGAAAACTCCAAATTTCTTCTTTGTGAAATTCACCCATGTCTTCCTCAAGAAATTGTCAACTTCTTCTTCATGAAGTTCACCTGTATCTTCCTTCGAGAAACTATCAACGAAGGTGAGAAAATGCATAGATTCTCCAATAGGGGATACACTTGGGCCACAAATATCTCTGTGCACCAATTCTAGAATTTTTTTAGCTCTGTGGTCACTGGTAACAAGCTTTACTCTATGCTACTTCTTGTAGATAGTTTTGGCAGAATTGAAAATTGAATGCTCGTTCCTGAATTTGGGTCCTTTTCTTAAATTGGAACCCAAGGTGGAGATTTCAACATACAATGATTAGATGGATGCCTTGTGATTTGATTCGTTGAGGCAATAAGATTCCTTTTCCTGAAGTGCAACAATTAATAGATGAAGACAAAGTTGCCTTTTCAAAGTTGTGCAATTGCCAAGAAGCTTTGCTATCATGGGAGAATTTATGTGAAGCATAGAGTGACTCTGTGTTACACAAGCCATGACACGTGATGAATTCAAAGCCAATATTAAGGACAAATTCTATCTCATAAGTTATTGAAAGGAACAACAATAATAGTGGTATTGGAAAGTTAAGTTAGTAGAGGCTATTGTTGAGATTATGTACCTTGGGAGGTGTTCCACATGTGTTTGTGAGCTCTTAAACACATGTGGGAAGTACTATGTACTTTGTACTTTGTGCCTTGTACTTTGTTTAATTTTACTTTGACTTAGGAGAATTAAGTCAAAAGTGAAATTTGGTCATTTATGCCTAAAATTACTATTAATTCACTTTGTGGGTGAATTATGAGACATAAAATGAACTTAGGGAACTTAACCCAAAGTGGGTTTGAGAGAGATTCTTTTGGAGAGATCTCAACCTTTGATTAGACTTGAGATGGGATGATCTCAACTGTTCATCATTTAGGTTTCCTTATGGAGGTTCAAGAGGGGCGCAAAGGAGGAGTAAAAACACATTCATTCATTTGTTCACTTGGAGAGTTTGAGAGGGAACATGAGGATGAGGTTTCAGGTATATGGTGAGGCTAGCTTAGGTGCTCCCTTCCATGGAGATAGCCAACATGCTTAGGGCCTTGTTTATTTAGTGGGGAGATTCTTGCTTGGAGGAGGGCGCACTTGGTGGGAGGGCACATCATCAGTGGGGAGGACTTTAAGAGCTCATATTGCATTGAGGTCTGTTTCAGAGGGAGGCTACTCATTAGTATCAGAGCACTGTGGAGGGGTTTCTTGATCAGAGCTTCCAGTTGGCTTCTGGCTCCAGTTCAATGGTCTTGTTAGCCTTTATTGAGGGCGCACCATCCTAAGGCGCTCTTGCTTCATTTGGACTAGTGTTGCAGTTTGGATCAAGCTGCTATTGTATCATGTTCATCTATATTTTGTATGCTGTATTCCACCTTCTATTCTCCTCATATATACACATATATTCCAAACTGGTTTTCCCTGGGGGGCTTTTATCTATGGTCATGTTGACCAAAAATCCCCGTGTTCAATTACGTGTGGAGGATAGGCAAGCTGGGGCTAGCAACTGGTCGCCTTGGAAGGCGATGATTGTCTTTGTCTTGTAGGACCTCGAATTATGGGACATAGTTGAAGCAGTTGTTCTTGTTCCCCCTGCTACCTCTCCCGTCTTGTTAGCAGAGTTCAGGAAGAGGAACAACAAGGCAAAGAGGACCATATGTGATGCAGTGCGGGATCAAATCATTCCCCACTTGACTGGGAAAGCTTATGCATATGAGATGTGGGCATTTCTATGTAAGCTTTATCAGAGCTCTAATGAGAACCAGAAGATGGTTCTTCATGATCGACTCAGGGGCATTCGCATGCTCAAGAGTGAGTCAGTGACTTCATTCCTTGGTCGATACACCCAGATCAGAGACTAACTTGGAGCCGTTGGAGAGGTCATCCCCACATGGGAGAGGATGTGGGATGACTTCGTCCAGGAGGAGACTAGACTTGTAGCAGAGGTCTTTGGACAACAACAACAACAACAACAACAACAATCAGGTCAGGGTGATGAGGATCTTGCTCTTTGGACAAAGGGCAAGAAGAAGGTCGACCGTGTCCCAAGTTTGGGGCCCCACCACAGGGACGAGAGAGCAAACAGTGGTTAGAAGAGAGATATGAACAAAGTGAAGTGCTTTGTTTGTAAGTTGGGGCACTATGCTGGACAGTGTCCCAATAGGAAGAAGAAGAGGGGTGGTACCACAACTACAACAGAGGAGGCATAGTTTCAGACTTAGTTCGAGAGAGAGTGTGCTTTCCTCATATGCTGCGCTTTAGTTGAGACGACACCCGATGTCTGATATATTGATAGTGGGGCTTCGAGCCCTATGACTGGAGTCAGAGAGCATTTGACTGATCTTAGAGACATTGAGCTCAGGATGGAGATTGCTCTTGGAGATGACTCCTTGGTTAGAGTTGTTGGGATTGGCATTGTTACCTTTCGGAGAGATGGCATGCCACCTATATTGTTCAAGGACATTCTCTATGTCCCTGGGCTGAAGAAGAATTTG
>SNQJ01S0073799.1:20904-36835 GCA_010110895.2 Picea sitchensis | reverse complement strand
AGGTCTTGAGGTGTCCTTCAGAGGGACCGAGGTATTCATTCACCCTAAGGGGTCCTCGCTTGCCTCAGGACAAGTGATTGGAGTGAGGGATGGTAATTTGTTCAAATTCCTTTTTTAGCCTCTTCATGCATTGGCAAAGTGAGCAGCGACAACAACAGACAGAGATGTGAGTTATGGCATCGTAGGATGGTCCATCAACATCATGGAGCTCTCGGAGGACTGAGAGAGGTTGTGATCGGAGTGCCACAGATTAGTACATAGCATCAAGATGTTTGCATAGGGTGTGCGCTTGGTAAGTTTACCAAGGTCTCGTTCCCCAACAGTGAGACCAGGTCCGCTGAGATATTGGATTTAGTACACACGGACGTGTGTGGGCCCATGACTCAGAAGTTCTTGAGTGGTTGTGAGTACTATCTCACATTCATTGATGACTACTCAAGGAAGACCCAGATCTATTTCCTGAAGACCAAGAGTGAGGTCTTCAAACGGTTCTAAGAGTTCAGAGCTCTTGCGGAGAACCAACCTGGAAAGAGGATAAAGGTCTTGCGGTTGGATAACGTGGGAGAGTATTCCTTCAGACAATTCATAGACTTCTGTGCCCAACATGGCATTAGAAGACAGATGACCGTACCATACAACCCCCAACAGAACGTGGTTGTTGAGAGGAAGAACCGGGCTATCATCGGTGCATCGAGATCTATGCTGCACTTTCAGAGTTTGCCTTTGTACTTATGGGCAAAGGTGAGTGCTACTGCAGTTTACCTACAGAATAGGAGCCCCCACATGATATTGGGGAAGATGACTCTTGAGGAGGCCTTCATTGGTAGGAGAACCGATGTCGAGCACATCGAGATCTTTGGGTGCTTGACCTTTTCTCATGTCCCCTCAGAGAAGAGGACAAAGCTAGACCCCACAACGCAACAGGGGATTCTAGTTGGATACCCAGAGGTGTCCAAAACCTATCGTATCTACATTCCATCACTTAGGAGAGTGGTGGTGAGCAGAGATGTCAGATTTGAGGAGGATAGGGAGTTTCAAAGATCTCTTGAGTCGAGAGTTGATGTTGAGGATGATGCAGAGGCATTGATTGATGTTTCAGAGGGAACACAACCTCATGTTAATGGTACTCCAGTATCAGGGGTGATAGGGTCACCATACACAACTTCAGGGTCACAGTTAGTGGGTGTCCAGTCAGAGGGGGCAGGGGCTTCAGGATCTCAGAGTGTTGAGACTAGTCCTGAGGCAGTTACTCTTGGGCAGAGAGACCTTACTTCTCCATTGACCACTTCAGGGAAGAGGAGACCTAGATGGTTTCAGGAGACCTTGAAGGTGGCCAAGGAGAATGTAGGTGAGCCCAAGAGTCAGATCAGAGAGAGTAGACCTCCAGTTAGATTTGGGGCATATTTGGCACTAGTGACGAGTATCACAGATGTCGAGCCACAAACATTTGCACAGGCAGTGGACCAACAGGCCCGGAGAGAGGCCATGTTAGAGGAGTATGACTCCATTGTGCGCAACGATGTTTGGGAGGTGGTTCAGAGGCCAGTGGGGAAGTCAGTTGTGACTTCCAGGTGGTTGTACAAAACCAAGTATGTTGCAGATGGCAGCATATAGAAACACAAGGTCCGTTTTGTGGTGCGAGACTTCTCTCAGATAGAGAGAGTCGATTATGATGAGACATTCACACCAGTTGCGAGATACACCTCGATCATGAGCATCATTGCCATAGAGGTAGAGATGGGTAGGAGCATTCATCAGATGGATGTGAAGATTGCATTTTTGAATGACTTTATAAATGAGGAGGTGTACATTGAGCAACCGCAAGGGTTTGAGGTGTGTGAGAGGGAGATTCACGCGTGTCTTTTGAGAAAGGCACTTTATGGTTTGCAGCAAGCTCCTCGAGCTTGGTATTCATGTATTGACACATACTTGCTTCAGATGGGCTTCGAGAAAAGCGATGTTGATCCTAACCTCTATTACATCATTAGAGGTGAGGACACACTCATTCTCCTTCTATATGTGGATGACTTGTTCATCACAGGAGTCGAGGATCTCATAGCTGAGTGCAAGCTGGGAACTTGCATCAGAGTTTGAGATGAGTGACATTAGGTTGATGCACTATTTTCTGGGTATGGAGGTATGGCAGGAGGAGGGACACATATTCTCGGGTAGGGGAAGTATGTTGCAAATATTTTGAGAATATTTCAGATGGAGGACTGCAGACCTATGTCGACACCCATGGTTACCAACTGGAAGAAGCATAATGATTCATATTTCAGTTGGTAGATGCTGCAATTTATAGGCAATTGATCGGTTCACTCATGTATCTGGTCAACACCAGACCAAATATATGTTTTGCCGTGAACACTCTCAGCCAACATATGGTAGAGCTGAGGAGTGTTCACTGGATTGGGGCAAAACACGTGTTGAGGCACATTGCTGGGACAATTGATTTTGGCCTTGACTATATCAGAGGTGATGGGGTCAGTTTGGTTGGCTACACCGACTCAGACTGGGCAGGATGTGCTACTGACAGGAAAAGCACCTCAGGGTGCTGCTTTAGTTTGGGATCATGACTTGTTTCCTGGTTCAGCAACAAGCAGAAATTAGTTACTTTGAGTTTGGCTGAGACAGAGTACATGATGACCAATCAGGCTAGTTGCGAGGCCATTTGGCTTCGTAAGATGCTGGTAGGATTATTTGGTCAGGAGATGCCACCGATTGTCATACACTGCAATAATCTGAGTTGTATCAAACTCTCTGAGAATCCAGTTTTCCATGACCGGTCGAAGCACATTGAGATCATGTATCACTTCATTTGTGATTGGGTTCAGAGAGGGGCAATGCAGTTACCGTATATATCGACTAACGAGTAGATTGCAAACATCCTCACCAAGGCCTTGCCAAGGGGCAAACATGTCTACTTTAGAGACAAGATGGGCTTGGTGAGAAACACCTTCCTTGGCAAGAGTGTTGAGATTATGCACCTTGGGAGGTATTCCCCATGTGTTTGTGAACTCCTAAACACATGTGGGAAGTACTATGTACTTTGTGCTTTGTACTTTATGTCTAATTTCACTTTGACTTAGGAGAATTAAGTCAAAAGTGAAATCTGGTCATTTATGCTTAAAATGACTATTAATACACTTTGTAGGTGAATTAGGAGACAAAAAGCGAACATAGGGAACTTAACCCAAAGTGGGTTTGAGAGTGAGATTCTTTTGGAGAATCTCAACCTTTGATTAGACTTGAGATGGGATGGCTCAATCGTCCATCATTTAGGTTTCCTTATGGAGGTTCAAAAGGAGCACAAATGAGGAGTAAGACCTCATTCACTCATTTGCTCACTTGGAGAGTTTGAGAGAGAGCATGAGGATGAGGTTTCAGACATATGGTGATGCTAGCTTGGGCGCTCCCTTCCATGGAGATAGCCATTAGGCTTAGGGCCTTGTTTATTTAGTGGGGAGATTCCTACTTGGCGGAGGGCGCACTTGGTGAGGAGGGTGCATCATCAGTGGGGAGGACTTTCAGAGCTCAGATTGCAGTGAGGTCTGTTTCAGAGGGAGGCTACTCATCAGTATCATAGTACTCTTGAGGGGTTTCTTAATCAGAGCTTCCAATTGGCTTCTGGCTCCAGTTTAGTGGTCTTGTCAACATTTATGGGGGGTGCACCATTCTAGGGCGCTCTTGCTTCACTTGGACTAGTGTTGCAGCTTGGATCAAGCTGCTATTGTATCAGGTTCATCTATATTTTGTACTTGCTGTATTCCACCTTTTATTCTCCTCATATATACACATATATTCCAAACTGGTTTTCCTCGGGGTTTTTTATCCAAGGTCATGTTGACCAAAAATACATGTGTTCAATTTTATGTATGTTCGAGTGTAGAACTATTGTATTTTCAGCTGTAAAGATCTCTAGGTGTGTTACATTTATTTTGGAATGCATGTGCTAACCCTTGGTGACTAAAACTACATGCTAGAGCACCTAAATTGCTAATGTAACCGTAACAAATCAGCAATGAAGTCCCTGAATTGTTCGCTGTCCTAAAGCAACAACAAAACCTTCATTGACAGTTGAAACTTAGAGCCAACTTGAGATCAAAGACAAACCTAGTTGGCAGCTTGATAGGACTTGGAAAATCTTCAGCTATAAATAATTGGAGGGCCTAACAACACTATTGGTGCTAAGCTCACTTTAGGGAAGATTGTTGCAAAAGATGATGCAGGCAAGAAGCTAGTGAGTGATATTGCACAATAGGGAGAGAGAATTACACAAGACAATGCCTTTCATTAGTAGCAATGGCACATCTTGTTTGTGTAGAGCATATAAACTATTCTCCAGAAAGATCCAAATCTAGGGGCTTGTGACTTGAGTGTTTGATAATGGTAGCCGATGAGATCTTTTCTTAGAACCAATAGTGAAGAAACACTCTACCTACAACCGTGCATCCTAACCCTGATTGGCTTATTACTAAGAATGAGGACTTGCACGTCCAACACAAATGCAAAGTGAATTTTGCCATCTCAAATTACTATATAGGGGAAGTGGAGTTTGATGTTGTACCATTGGTTGTGTGGTCTGATATTTCACAATCCATACATTTGGCATTGAGATGCAATCTATTGTCAATGCCTAAAACCAATATAGAGTTGTAAGAGATGAACACGATTACCTAGTGGTAGCACAAAATGATTAGACATCCTTGTTGCCTGTTTTAGTTGTTGAAGCACATAAATTAATCAAGGCCTCGTGATAATTCACTTTGTTAGTATTGTGACAAGAGAGGAGAAAGCGACACTCTCCAATTAGCATCAAGAACTCAATGTCTAATCATGCTTAGATTTAACACGACATAAGAAATAGGTAGCGTAGAAGTTGTCGAACAAGCTATTGCAATGCTATTCTGAGCTATTTGAGAAATTGCATGAATTGCCTCCAAGTTGTGCAATTGGGCACTTTATTAACTTGTAAATATTTCTTTTGTTGAATGAGGCATTACGTAGGGCTTCATTGTGGAAAAATGAGGAGATCAAGAGGTTGATTTAGGGGTTGTTGGACAAGGGCCACATTGGACTTGATTCTTTGCCTTGTGGATCTTCCATAGTTCTAGTTGCAATGAAGGACAACACATGGATAATATCCTTGGATTGAACAAAATCACCATGAAATTTTGGTATCCATTGCAATGACCTCATAGATCAACGTCAAGGAGCTAAGTACTTTAGTAAGATGGATCTAAACTTTGGTTACCACTAGATTCGTATATATGGAAGACAACCTTGAAGGTACGAGAAGGATTGTTTGATTCATTAGTGATGTTGTTCAATGTTTGCTAATGCCCTTGTGATGTTCATGAGGATGCTCAACAAAGTACTTGCACTGTATTTTGACTCTCGTGGTCATGTACATGGGTGGAAAATTGGCTAGGACGATCACTTCGAGCACTTGGATCAGGTATTTGTAGTGTTGCAGAGAGAGTATTTACTTGTGAACATGAAGAAGTATACATTTAGGGAGACATAACTTATTTATCCTGGATTTTGGATGAACAAATATTGACTTGATATTGATTCCAATGTTGATTTCAACTAATGTNAGTGTTGCAGAGAGAGTATTTACTTGTGAACATGAAGAAGTATACATTTAGGGAGACATAACTTATTTATCCTGGATTTTGGATGAACAAATATTGACTTGATATTGATTCCAATGTTGATTTCAACTAATGTTAATTTTCTAGGTTGAAGAACATTCACGACCTACGGAGCTTCATGGGAATGTAAAATTATCTCAAGAGATTTATCACACAATTTTTCATTGTTGTGCATCCCCTTATTGCACTAATTGCAATCGAGTTAGTTTTGGTTGGGGCGTTGGGGAGTAGGAATCGAGTTAGTTTTGGTTGGGGCGTTGGGGAGTAGGAATTGGTCGAAGAGATTAAGTGTTGAGTTGTGATTGCTCATGTTATTGATTAACATGACATTCAACAACGTTTGAGATTGAGGTGGATGTCTTTAGACATGCCATGTTTGTGGTATGGATGCGATGCCTAACACCCATCACATGCCACTACGAGACTTTTACAATGGTTGTTCTAAATTATTTAGTGTATGACTGGGAGATGTATGCATTGGTTCAAGTAGTGAAACATTTGCAACATTGTTTGCTCAAAAAATATGCTAGTGTTAATAACAACAGTAAGCCTCTCCAATTCTCCCCGATGGAGTAATATTGAGAATGCATGCCACATGAAGTGTTGGGATTACCTAGTTGTGTCAATTCAATACAGTAATGAAGCACTGGAAATGAAGGATATATAATGTTGCAAATTTCCTATTGAGACTGCCAATAGTGAGATTGACAGTGTTTGCAAAACTTCAATAGTTTGTTTTGTTCAAGGAAGCTTATGTGTAGTGTCTAGGCCTCACACACATATACACACTATCATGTAGAACTTCACAACAACCCCACCATATGAATACTTCTCTAATTATTTGTGGAAAGATGGGATTTTGTAAAAATATTGTACTATTTGTGTTTCTTAGGGAGATCATAGATTGCCACAATGGCAAAGAGTACACCCTTCCAAGATTTTAGGACACTTTAGAGTGGAGAAGACAAACTCAAATTTGTAGAGGTATTCCTATTGGTCGAATAAGGCATGGATGGTAGCAACGTTTTTGAGAAGTTGCCTTTGTAGCATCTCAAAGGCAACAAATTGGAAGCATAGCAAGTATATTCCATGTCCAACATTGCACATGTCATGGGAGTTAGTTTCAATGGATTTCCTTAGAGCTCTAGTGACAACCAACAGGGATAACAAATATCTAATGATAGTCATATATTGCTTCAACGAAATGGCCATGATGATGCATTGCAAAAGAGTGTTTCAATGCAATAGGCTACATAGTTGTTCTTTAAATGAGTTTTGATGCACTTTGGCATACCATTATCAATAATCTCTGATCATGACTATAGATTCTTTGCAACTTTTGAAGGCCTATGGGGATTGATGGACACCAAGTTAAAGAGGAGTTCCATCCTCAAACAAATGGACAAACAAGGTAGTAAATCACACCATAGTGCAATTATTACACATCTTTAACCATAAACAGTTGAAGACATGTGAAGTCAACATCACACCTTTTGAAGTATGCATTTGGATTTTTGTGGAATGACCGATTAGCCATTTTGAATCCTATCCCCAAGGCAATGACAAAGGAGGATGTCGTTATACATGGGTTATAGACGAGGTTTATAGAGCACATTCAAAGATTCATGATTGAATTCGTGAAGCTTTGAACAAGAGTCAATAAAAGTAGAAGGTCAGGGAGAATGAACTCCATGTAGATCCTTTGTTTCACACATAAGATAAGAGTTTGGGTTTATCTTCACAAGGGGTATTTAAGGAGAAACATAGGTAGATCACACCACTCAAATAGGGAGAATGTGTGTAAGTTGGACTTACCAAAGCACGTGGTCCCATACTTTTGATCTTCGACACAGATAGCTTCATGCTCTAGTCGCCATAGACATTGTACTTGATGAAGAAGATTTTGTTGTGCTTACTTCTAAAGGGTTACTTGCTAAAGCCGACGTAGACTTGGAGGCACACATAGTTGTGCAATACAAAGAACAAGGAACCATACATGGAACTTGAAAATTTTATTACATTAGTTTGAAAGAATAGTGGCCCCAAACTAACAAGTGGTACACCTTGGAGTAGATTCAAGCCAAGTTTCTCCAACTAGTAGGGCAATTGTAGGGGACCAACCATTCCTAATAAATGAGGTTGATCTTGGAAATACGAAGAGATTGATTAAGTCCATGATTAGAGGAGTAGTGCTAAAGATAAGTTAAACATAGAGGATTGTCTCACTTTGAGCTCACAATTTTGGTCGTCGTATCAGAGGTGCATCGTTGTGCATAATCATCAATGTTGGATGTGCAATGTAGTGGTTAGCTTCAATGCACATTTGTAACTCCCCCACTATAATCCCCAATTTAATTAATGCATAATGTAGATATGATATGTGGTTGTGGCCAAGCGATGTAATATGCGAATTGTGTATTTGAATTTGATAAATCAAATGTGATGGTAGTTGATGGGGGGCATGTATAGAGATGGGGGATGATTAATCCAAAAGAGAGGAGGGGTCTAAAAAGGGGGTTTTATTCATGAGTTTAGTTCCCAAATCCTTTTTCTTGATTTTAATGTTATGAACGAACCTTCTATTATTTTGATGTTGAGTGTTCCCAAAGCCAATCATTGAAATACCTGTAAGAGGGTGGGTGCGAGGAGTCACATACCATAGTTAGTGGAAGCATGGAATTGAGTACAATCAGTTTAGAGATGATTGCGAGTCAAGAAAAACAACAAAAGGAGAAGAAATTTGTATGGCCAATGAGGCAGTTTTAAACAGTCACGTGTTTGCATGGAAACTGGGATAAAATAGTGAAACAAGGGCACTAGAGCTGGAGCAATAATAGAGGGCGAATTCTGGAGTGTTTTTAGAATTGAAGACTGAAGAAACAAGTTTTCAGGCTTGCAAAAGAACTAGGTTGTCAGGATTGAAGAGTGAACTCCTGTGAGAGTTGCACTACAACAACAAACTTGTTGCTATTGTTTTCCTAACGCTAAGTTTCCCTTGAGTTCCCAGTAGTGAGATTCCTAGTTACTTGTGCTAGAGAGACCCTAATAAATGAATGGGACGTCAGAGGAACTGAGAACAATGAAGGGGTACATTCCTTGGGTGGGTAGGTCGAGAGGAAGAGAGCTGGAGGAATTTCGGGGTAGTTGTAGGAGAATACCAACGAGTTGTGGGATTATTTGAGCTGTGAGTAGATTGTGAGAGACACCCTCTTTTGAGGATTCCTATCCCCAACTCGAGGGTGACTTGTTGTTGAGAGCTGGAACAACAAGTCTATGGTTGGGTGGAACGTTCATCCCAAGCATCCGGTTGCACAACTGTTTAGAAAGATAAGTGTTTTATCTGTTTTTTGTGTTGCATTATGAGTTTTAATTGCTATGCATTAACTCGGTGTATGAGAATAATTTATACACTGTTGTGATGAATTTATTAGTTGCATTCATGTTTATTTAGAATGTTGTAGATGCATTTAATTAATGGTATCATAAAATGGTTAAATCTGTGTGTTTTCCTATAGCTGGTAAGCTACATGATATGTTAGCATTTTATTTTTATTTTTATTTGTATTCCACATGTAATGAACCTAAATCAAGTTGGGGAACGCTATAGATTAGTAACAGAGCTCAAGGTTCAACACAAAGCTTGTATGGACCAAGATCAATGCGAAATTGGTAGAATTTCGCTGTTGCAAAGTTTCACTTGTGACAAATTTGGGGAAAATGGTGAAACATAGTGAAATCCCCAAATTTATGAGCGGATTCAAGTTTAAATTGCCTTCGAACAGTCGAAGAAAAGAATGGCATAAATTTGTAGGTTGCAGAGTGAAATTCGGTTGGGAAGGTCGAATTTCACATTATCTTGGTGATTGAAGAATTGGAAGATCAATGACTCATATGTTTTGACATTAGGAATTGACGATCGAGATTCATTTTGGAACAATTAAAAACTTCCAAGTACATTGACGGATAAATTTAGGAGGAATTATAAAAATTCTCAAAAAAATTATATTTTTTGGAAATTTTGGAAAAAATTCGTACAATGATGACGTGGACCGTACCGTGACATTCACTGACAGTGTCCACGGTGGTAGAAGGGAGGGGTCGCGGTACAAAGTTTGATGAATCGACGATTGAGATCACTTCGATCTCGAATATTGATGGTTCAAATCCAATATGGGGTTGGGTAGAAAAATGCTAAGTCTAAAGGCTTACAGGAGAAAGTCTCGCAAAAGAAATACTCCACGGGAGAAGTACTCTATGGGAGAAGTACTCCTCGAAAAAAATGCTGCGGGAGAAAGGCTATGGGGAAAAAGGCCCGCGAAGGTACAAGCTCGATAGGCTTGCAAATTGTGGGTTGTGGAAAAACCTTGATGGTGTGCAACTTGACAAGTGTGCGGAAAAAGGTCCACAAAGGTAAATCTTGATAGGCTTGTGGGTCGCGGGAAGGTCTTGACGGTAGGTAACTTGACACTTCGCAGGAAAAATCTCGCGGGAAAGAATCCAAAAGGCTTGCGGCTTACAGGGTGTAGGAAAATCACAAGGCAAGGTTAAGTCATCACTCTGCGGGAAAAAGCCCGCGAAAAATAATTGGATAGGCTTGCGGGTTGCGGGAAAACCTTAATAACGTGATATTTAACGTGCTGCGGGGAAAAGTACATGAAGAAGAGTCTGCTAGGCTTGCAGGTGCGGGAAAAAAAACTTATAATATGATAATTTGATATTCTGATGGGAAGAGGTTGCAAAGGAGAGCTCGATAGGCTTGAAAAAGGTTTGGCCGATGGTCGATGGGGGAGAATGATGAATGATGACATGGACAAATCAAGGAATGACACATGGACTCAACAAACACGTGCCATGCCATGTTAGCCGGATTGCTAGAATTAGGTGCATACTAGATTATTCAAACTGTTACAACAGTAAATCAATCAATTTTCTATAAAAAATTTCATATTTTAAAGATCATCAACTTGTAGGGGCATTTTGAGGCCCTAAACAAAATTTTTAGGTAGTTGAAATGGAGAGAACTATGTGTAATTTTGGTACACAATCTATACTACTTAAAATGAAAGAACTTAATAAGATCTTTCCAACGATCTATTTCAGGTGCATAACAGAGCTCGTATGAGGAAGTTATAGTTGGAACAATACTTGGTATAATTTAAGTACCATATTACTTCTAGAAGGTATAACTCTTTTCTCAAAAGTCTGTTTGAGGCACACGAGCAGTGTGTGGAAAACCCATAGACCATAGAAGAAACCCATGGAACCTGAATTGGAATTTGGGTACCTGAAATTGTACAGGATGGGAGAGAAGACACTTGTAGCAGTTAGGGATAAAAATAAGAAAGTAGTTTAAACTTCCACAGACCATATGAGTTAGCTCAGAGCTTAGATTTGGGAAAATGAGTAGTCAATAAAAATCTAATGAAGAATATAACCATCCTGTGCACCCATAAAATTGATTTGAGCAGTAGAATTTGCAGTCAACTCAGAAGAAGATGACTAGTGGCCTTAAGAGCATAAAATTATGCATTCTTTTCCCAGAATTATGAATATCCATTTTTGTCTAACAAAGTTTTTATTGCATGCACATTTTCTTGCAAAATTAAGAGGTTTAAGAGGGCAGTTTGGTTCCTTTCCGAGAGTTACAATTATGGAGGATGCCAATATGTCTTATGGCTACGAAGAAGAATTCAGAAGGCTGGGTGGCAGCATGGGAAATGTTGAGACAAAGTCCAATGGAAGGAGAGGCAGGGAGGAGCCTGTGTAGCTGGTTGTCACTGTGAGAAGCTCACAGAGAGAAGTGCATAGATCACAGAGAGAATGCCAAGTAGTTAAGAATTTTATGAACATACGTCATCATTCCCTAGAGTGATGAACTAAGAGATCTAGTGCAAGCTCAGGGTTAGGGAGCAACCCGAGTGTCTCTCCTATAAGGGGGTAGAGAAGAAGGTCTGAGTCCGACATTTTACAAGGTGAACTCAGGAAAATCAAGCCACCAACTTTCAATGGTGAGCATTGAAAGGGAGAAGAGGTCGAGGATTGACTTTTGGAATTGAGGAAATGTTTCCAACTACATGATTACTCCTCAGGGGTAGAAACCAAAATTGCAACCTACCACCCGTAGGGAAATGAAACCATGTGGTTGGATCAGCTTAAGCAAGTCAAACATCTTGATGAGAAGAAGGTCTTATGGAGACAATTCAAAGGATATTTCCACGAGAAATATTTGTGCAAGAATTACTATGAAAGGAAGATGAAAGAGTTATTTGAGCTCAAGCTGGGAAGCATGACAATGGATGAATACGAGAAGATGTTCTTTAAGCTACTAAAGTATTTTGGCTTCATAAAGAATGAGAAGGTCAAAATCCAAAGATTTATGAACGAATTATCTTCCTTCTACAGTGACAAGATACACTATGATAACCCTAGGACTTTGGAGGAGGCCATAAGGAGAGAAAAACACCTTCATGAGTAGAGTAGAGGGAGGCCAATCTTCCAAAAAGCATGGAATGACAATATGAAGGGTAAGAAGGAACAAAGGTAGAAAGATTTTAAACCACCCCTTTTTCAGAACATTTCCCAAGCAAATCAACAAGGTCAGTGTTGAGCTTATGTTTATATTGAGAGGGGGAGGGGGGTGTGAATCGATATACGATACCTTTTACTTTGTTTAACTATTCATCAATCATTTATTAGATGAGAAAAAATAATCACATATAAAATCAAATCACAATGCACAGAGTTTAACATGGAAACTCTTGCGAGAGAAAACTAATTTTTTTTATCTTTATAAATGTCTGTAGACACCAACCTACTGTTACAAATATTGTAGGCACTAACCTACTGGAGACACCGATCTCCTTATCTGAGCACCAACTCAACAAGATGTAGGCACCAACCTACTGGAGACACTAATATCCTCAATTGAGCGCCAACTCAACAAGATATGTGTAGACACCAATACGAGATCTTCATACACATAATACTTTTGACTTCATCTGCATACTTCATTCTACAAACACTCCTTCAAACCTTAGTCACATGTATCCTTCTATCGAGCTTCATAAAATTATTGCCAGAATGTAATCACTGACAACAATGTCCATTGACAACAACATCCACTGACAACAACATCACAACTTCAAAACAATGCACATGACAACATCACAACTTCAAAACAATGCACACAACATCACAGACCTTCAGTCCTTCATAGTGCACCTTGAGAACAAGAAAGACCCCAAGAAAATCCATTCGACTTCTCTTTTACACCAAAAAGACACCCCAACACCTTTAGTGCACCTTAGACTGGATCTCTTGCTTGGTTGCACAACAAATTCACACATCTACCTTGTATTTATAGTATTTTCTTCCCCACTTTTAGGGCCGACCTGTAAAGATTGGCCGAGCTGACCTCAATTTTTTGGCTGGGTTGTTGGACGAAAAAATTCATATCTCCTCATTCCAAAAGAGTTAAAGGGAATGCCATATACCGTTGGAAAGGTATCAAAATAAAATTTCCAACCATATAACTTGTGCTCCCATTTGAGCTACGTATGTAGGGAAAAAATGCCTTCAAAGATAGTGTATCCAAACTGACAAAAAAAAATACTTTCAACAATCTCCATCTTGCAATTTTTATCTTGGACATCTGTAGGTTTGTAATATTTATCTTGGAAATATTGTAGGCTCCCCCTGTCTTTGATATCAATGACAACAATATTTCCAACAATCTCCCCCTTTGTCATTGATGACAACGTTTAGTTAATTCTGATACTCTCCCTGTCTGCAACTTTTCTTGTGTCTACAATTCTTCCTCTGTCTCCAACTTTTCCCCCTTTGATATCAATGGAAAATGGATGTTCCCCTTGAACTTGTGCTTCCCTTTACTGAAGAAATGAGAGGGATATCACTCTCAACTTTTGTTCCATACAACACTTTTATTCTTTGATTTCATTGAGTATGTATACATCACTTGAGGTTCTATTTGCATTTTCCACCAATCTTCTTGAAGCTGCTTTCCTTATCTCACACCCTTTATAATGAAATGTGAGGCTGTAGCCTTGATCACACATTTGATTGACACTTAGAAGATTGTTATTTAACTCTTCAACACACATGGCATTGTGTGTCTTAGTCTTTCCATTATCAAGACTAATAATACATTTTCCAACTATCATTGTAGAGATGTTATCTCCAAAAGTAATCCCGCCTCCTTTTTCTTCCTTCAAGGTGAGAAACTTGGTCTGGTCTCCTGCCATGTGTTTTGAACATCCATTATCAATGTACCATTGGTTCCCTTTATTTTGAGCATAAAGTGTAAGTCCGCATTCTTCCTTCTTCTGTTCTTCTTGCTTCATTTTCCACACCTTTGTGTATTCTCCTTAATGTTTGGCGAGAACATCTTCTTCCTTCTTTATTACACCGCTTCTATAGTCATGTCCTATGTGTCCATATTTATTGCACTTATAACATTCAACATTGTAATCAAGTAGGGGAGAAAATGAATTGTAGTTTCTTTCAACAAACTCATGAGAATTTCTAGTTTTGTTGCTCACATAATCACCCTTTACAATTTTATAAGAACTTCTGTTTATATCTCTCACATGATCTTTTATTGCATAAGCTTTACAATCTATTGCTTTATGACCAAAGTTATTGCAAGAAAAACAATAGCCAAGAAAGAGATTTTGGTACCAGTTTGTAAAAGGTCTTCTTGGTGGAACAAGTCTTTTGAACTCATTATTGTGGGAAGAATTAGATTTTTGCTGGTCATCATTTCTTTTCTTGCTACTGCTTTCTGTTGATATTATGGTAGTTGCGGGAGGCAATTACCTCCACGTGTAAACCTGACGAGAATAGAATATTTCGGGAAGCAAGAAGAAACCCTAATTAATTGGTTAATAACCCTAGAAGACAAGTCAGCTCAAGAGAATGACTTGTATTAGGTTATTAGTCTCCAAGAGAAGAAGTCGGCTGAAGGAAATATTATATACTAAAGAATTAGTACCTAGAATGAGAATTCGACCCAGGAAGTCTGCCATAATTAGTATAAATATAGGAGGCCAATCTTCATTTTGGCCAGTATTCTCAGAACTGCAGAAACAACACTTGTGCGCACTGCAATTGGCTAGTTTGTGTGCATGTCTGGAGGAGAGTTGCTGCTGCAACTAGTAGATTTCGGTTTTGGCTTGGACTATCTCTTGGTTATGGTTTGGACTCTCTGATCAACTCTTGTTACTCTTTATTGCTGCGCTATCCTTGGAGAAATATGTGCCACCTTTGTTTGGCTATCTAGCCTAGGGTTTGCTTCCAGAATAATTCTTTGTCAAGGTTAAGGTGCTCGGGGGTGGCTTCAGCCTATGGTTGGGTGACAATAGTGATATTGTCTATGGTTAAATGAGCACAATCCATTATATTCTAACAGGTTATGGGCCCACACCTCCTTCATTCAGTCTAACCACTGGAAGGGAGCATATCCATAAGGATACTAATCTCGTTGAAGAATTGCTGCTAGGGTTTCTAGCAGGAGCAGTTACTAAAGCACTTCCGTTAGGGTTACTAGCAGGTGCAGTTGCAGAAACCCTAAACCTATCATTGAGGCACCTTAAGTGAAGGGATTGACCAAATTTATGGATAGAATAGTGCGCCCTAGCCTAGCGCATCTTATGGTACTCTTAGCAAGCTAAGACGTCAAGTTTGAGTTTTTGGTCAAATCTAGGGTTGACCAAGTCAAAGCAACGATGACTTACTTTATGAAGTCAGAAAACAAGTTAGAAGGGGCTTCTAACTTCAGAGCATGGAAGACAATGATTGATTTCATCCTTGCCAAGAATAAAGTGTTGGATATCGTGAAAGGAAGGATTCTGGAACCAGAGTTTGAAGAAGGAAAAGAGAAGGAACAACAAAATGTTGCAGTTATGGAGAAGTTCAAAGACAATGACATCAATGCCATGAGTATCATAGTGGATTCTATAAAATACCACTTGATACCCTACATATCCCATCTTGATTCGTCTAAGAAGATGTATGATACCCAAACAAACCTCTTCTCAGTCAGAAACATTGGACTAGTAATGATTCTAGAGAATGAGCTCCATGACATGAAGATGAATGATGATGACAACATAACATCATACTTTGTGAGGATCTCTCAGTTAAGAGATAAACTACAAGCGATTGAAAATATCATCTCAGAGAAGGAACTGGTAAATATAGTACTCAATGGTCTTCCCAAGACATGGGATGCATTTGCCGCAAGCATGAACACAAGG
>SNQJ01S0073798.1:24078-35020 GCA_010110895.2 Picea sitchensis | reverse complement strand
GTAACATATATATTCTGGGTTAAGATATATGTAATTCGAGATTAGTAACATAATGTAAAGTAATGAGAAATGAATATATATATATATATATATATATATATATATATATAAAATGTTAATTACTAAAATGATTAAATTAGTGAATGTTAATTAGTGATATTAAGGGTGAATTTAAAACTAATTATATATGATTAATTACATAAAGATATTATCTCTCTAAGGATATAAAATGTTATAGGGTAGGGTTAAACACTTGATTAAATAAGTATGTTACAGTAATTGGTGGGTAACCCGTAGTGCTAGCATAGTTAGCGAGGCGAGGGAGTTAGCAATTTACCAGGACAAAGTTACCAAGCTTAGAGGCTTTTGACCCTAACATTTAACCACTTACCTTATGGGAGTAATGTTTGTTTAGAAACAAGTATACATAAACTTATGCCTAACCCTATGTTTGCAAGTATATGTTTGAGTAAAACGTGGAATGCCTTAAACTCTTGCCTGATAAGCATTTGGTTGATGTAGATTTAGTCATTTAAAATGGTTAGGACTTGGGAAAATTGAGGACGAGGGGCATCATCGCAAGGACCGCCAATTCCGACACTACCGCCACCATCGCGTGAATTAACTCTCATTTTGCGCTCTTTGGAGGATATTAATGAGACATTAAAGGGACGCCAGTCAGTAGATGTTAAAGTGGAACCCCCAAAATTTGGAGTGGGTAACCCTAAAGTGTCAAGGGACTCAGAAGGAGGGACTCCACTAGGGGACATCACCAGAGAATTATAGAAGATCAAACTCCCATAGTTTGTTGGGGGTCGTGCAAGTGAACATGTAGAGGCATGGTTCGAAGGAATGACACATTGTTTCGTCTTAAGAGACTATGCTTCCACATCAAAGGCGAAGATAACAATATTTTAGTTGAGGGATAGTGCCTTGAACTAGTGGGGTAACTTGGAGAGGTAGTTTCACCTTACCCGAGACAACGTCTCTTGGAATATTTTTGAGGAAAGGTTTCGGAGGAAATATTTGCGTGCTTACTACGAGGAACAACATGTAGGAGAATTCGATGCTCTAGTTCAAGGAAACATGATCATGGAAGAGTACGAGATCAAGTTCATGGAGTTAGTAAAATATGTCTCGTCCATGGATACCGATCAACGACAAGCATAACATTTTGTGTACATGTTAAACCCTAGGATAAGGGCCATGGTATGAATGTGGAATCCGTTGCTAGTAGCTGAAGAAGTTGAAAATGATCATTACATGGAGGAGCATATGAGCTTAAATGGAGGTATGAGATCAACCATTCCACAACATATTGGATTCGTGGGGAAGGCCCATAGGACATTCTCCAGGGGAGGAGGAAGCTCTAGGCCACCCACTTATGTAAATGGAGTCTCTCCCAGAACAATTGCAACATATATTTCAATGGGAGTGAGTGCAACACCCCAATCATTGTCAACGATGCAGACATGTCCACGGCCTTCTCAGGGAGAAACAAGTAGGGGTAGGGGTTCTAGGGGAAGAAACTCATTTCAGATACCTTCACAGGGAAGCACCCATGTTCCACCCATTACCAGTGTGATTTTCCAGAGTTACAAGCAGGCTTTGTGCATAGAGAAGGAAAGAACCTGATGGGACGAGCAAGTAGTAGCAACCAGATTTATGCAGCAATTAATAACCGTTAGGTAGAGCATCAATCCACTGTGGTGGAGTCGTCAGGTACGCTAAATCATGTAGATGTTAAAATTTTATTTGATTCTAGTGCTACAGATAGTTTCATTTCACCTTGTGGATTAGAAAAGTGTGGGTTGGCATTCTACAAGAAAAATGACTTTAAACAAGTAGAGATGGTTTCGAGGGTAAAACAAGCGGTAGGACCTAGCATTGATAATTGTCTAGTAGACCTAGGAGTGTGTACTACTAGGTTGAAGGTGTACGTCACTGCTCTAGGGATGCATGACCTCATCATTGGAATGGACTAGTTAGAATCCCATCGAGATTTGGTGAATTGTTTCGCAAAGAGGGTGCTTTGTGTTGATGATGAAGGGAGGTCAATAGAGATCCATGGTGTATGGAGGAAGGTGTCTCTATGCTTTATCTCAAACATGAAGGTTAAACGTTGCATGAGGCAAGGTTGTCAATTATATGTAGTGGAAGCAATCAATGAAAGGAAAGGACCCTCCTTGGATTAGTATCCAGTATTGTCGGAGTTTAAGGATGTTTTTCCGAAAGACTTTCCTGGGTTACCTCTTGAGAGGGAGCTTGAATTTACCATTGAGCTAAAACCCAGTGCAAAGCCAATTTCCAAGACACTATATAGGATGAAGACGCCGAAACTTTGTGAGTTGCAGAGGCAGTTGAAGGAACTACTTGACTTAGGAATAATAAGGCCTAATGTCTCACCTTCGGGCACACCAGTAATTTTTGTCAAGAATAAGGATAGTTCCTTACGACTATGTATAGATTACAGGGATATGAACCATGCTACAGTGAAAAATAGGTACCCAATGCCATAGATATATGACCTCTTTGATCAGATGAAAGAAGCAACAATTTTCTCAAAAATTGATCTGTGATCAGGGTATCACCAGTTAAGGATTAAGGAAGGCGATATTCCTAAAACAACCTTTTGAAAACGATTTGGCGATTATGAGTTCATTGTAGTACCTTTTGGTTTGACCAATGCGCCAACAGTATTCATAAGCCTCGTGAATGGTGTATTCTGAAAGTACTTAGATCGCTTTGTACAGGTCTTTCTGGATGATATCCTCATCTATTCCAGGAATAATTGTGAGTATTGTTGTCGTGCCTTAGAGATAACAAATTGTATGGCAAGTTTTCGAAGTGTTCTTTCTTCCATAAGGAAATTCACTATTTCGGTCATATCATTTCCGGTGAAGGAATCTCCATGGATCAAGAAAAGGTAAAGGCCATTATGGAATGGCTAGTGCTAAAAAATGCTCATGAGGTGAGAAGGTTCATGGGGTTATTTGGTTATTATCAGAGGTTTGTGGAAGGGTTTTCTAAGATAGTGAAACCCATCACCACCTTGCAGAGCAAGGGGGTAAGGTATGCATGGGGAATGTGATATTGCATTTATTGAGCTTAAGAGGTTACTAACTAGTGCACCAATTCTATGAGTGTCGGATATGGAAAAAGACTTCAGAGTTTGCACAGATGCCTCGAAGAAAGGATTGAGGGCCGTGTTAATGCATGATGGAGGAGTGATAGTGTATGCGTCAAGAATGTTGAAGCAACATGAGGATCTTTACACTACTCATGATTT
The DNA here is from genome assembly GCA_010110895.2 of Picea sitchensis. NCBI lineage: Eukaryota > Viridiplantae > Streptophyta > Pinopsida > Pinales > Pinaceae > Picea > Picea sitchensis. Next base: position 31,731 of record SNQJ01S0073798.1, on the reverse strand, counting down.
AGATTTGGAAGTTGTAGCGCTAGCTTTGAAACTTTGGAGGCACTATCTAGTGGGGTGAAACTTTGAGCTCAAAACAGACCATGAAATCTTAAAGAATCTCTTCACTCAAAGAGATCTCAATGCCAAGAAGAGGCGATGGAGTGAGTTTATGACCGAGTACAATTTTTGAATTTCGTACATTAAGGGAAAGGAGAACGTGGTTGGATATTCCTTGAGAAGGAGGCCATGTGTCTTCTCCTTGGTACCCTTAAATGTTAATTTGAGGGAGCAAGTGTTGAGGAAACTTCTTGGAGACAGTTGGTATTTAAGGGTTACTTCAACCCTCTAGAGTGGAAGGAAATTAGATACAAAGTATGAAGGATATAGTCTAGAAGTAGATGGATTATTAAGATATCAAGAAGGATGTACATCCTCAAAGGTGCGGATACTCGAAGCATCATAATCAAGGAATCCCATAGAGCACTTTATTGTGCACATCCAGGTGTGAATAAAATGTACGTAGACATGAGGAAGATTTTCTTCTTGGTAGGCATGAAGCATGATGTAGTCCATTTCATCGCCAAGTTCCTAGAGTGTCAACAAGTGAAGGCTAACCACCACCACCCAATAGGTCTCCTACAACCGCATGATGTTCCTAGGTCCAAGTGGGAAGTCATTTATATGGATTTTGTTGTGGGATTTCCACTCACATCACACAAGCACAATGCCATTCCTGTGATAGTTGATAAATTGACCAAGAATGCTCATTTTATTCCATTTAGAGACACTTATGATGTCGTTGAAGTGACACGCGTGTTTATAAGTGAGTTCATCTATTTGCACGGGTTACCCAAGAAGATAATTTCAGATAGGGACTCCTTATTCACATCTAGGTTTTGGACAAGTTTGCAGTCAATGTTAGGAACTCGGTTGAACTTAAGCACAACATACCATCCCAAAATAGATGGGAAAACTAAGAGAGTAAATCAGGTTATGGAAGAAATTCTTAGGATGAATGTTATGGATAATCAAACCCATTGGAAGAAGTACCTACCTTTAGTAGAGTTCGCCTACAATAATAGTTTTCATAGCTCCATTGGAATTACACCCTATGAAGCTCTGTATGGAAGGTCATGCATGACACCATTGAGCTGGGAAAGGTTAGAAGACCAAGTTACAGTTGGGCCAAAATTGATTCAGGAGATGGAGGAACATGTGGATCAGATTAGGCAGCGACTAAATGAAGCACAAGATAGACATAAAAGTTATGTTGATGCACATAGGATTGACCGAAGTTATGAAGTGGGAGATCAAGTTTTCATTCGTATAAGACCTAATAAGAGTACCATTCAGTTCGGGAAGAGGAAAAATTTGTTGCCCATATTTATAGGATCGTTCAAAATCCAAGTGAGAATTCGACCCATTTACTACCGTCTCGTACTTCCACCCCACTTGCATAAAACTCATAATGTTTTTCATGTGTTTGTTCTACGTCATTATGTTGTTAACGAGTCTCATAAAATGAATTGGAATGAATCACAGATATTGGACGCGGGAACCCTCATGGTCAAACCATTATGCATATTGGACTGTAGGGTTTGACAACTCAGGAATCATCTTGTAGACGAAGTTAAGGTTCAGTAGAGCAAGTATAGCCCAAGATATGCTACTTGGGAGGATACAGAGACCTTACGAAGAGATCATCCCTCACTTTTTTTACCACCTCGGGAATATGTTTTACTGAAGGTTGGGTGTATGTAATGCCACCTTTTGACTTAGAAAACTAGAATTACTTAAGGCCTAATCATCTTTATTTTCTATTCACTGTGAAACTATTAATTATACACTAGAAATTTTAAGACATATGAACCTATGTGAATGTCAATCCTATGAATGCAAGTAACGTTATTTGAATTATGATGGATATTATGCAATCTATTTATAAATTGAAAATTCTGACATTTAAAGTTGTTGGCACGTGGATACCGGATTGAGATTATGCATAAATTCTATTACATGATGATAATGCATGGATGTGTATGGATTTTTTTTATACACTAATCTGTAGGTCAATAAGATATGAAATAGCCAGGGAATAATGATGATAAAAGGTTGATGTCGCGAACATTGATCAAGAAACAATATGGTATGAATCTTGTATGTGAATTTATATTGGTTCAAATGCATTGCTATGATGTGTGGACAAGTGCAAGTTTCAGGTGGTGAGACTTCCTAAAACTAAATATATGACGACAAAATTCCTAGCAACACAGTGCCACTATATGTTCCATGGTAGGGTATTGACCCTAGTTCTATTAGGAGGTCTGGAGGCATTTCCCACTGTGTATCCTCTAAAATCTAGATTCATGAGAGGAGAGTGTTAGCTCACACTCCCCTAGACATGTGATGATGAGTGTCAGATGCTTGTCGAGGAAGCTTGGTCAAGAGAGTTAACACTTATGCTTACGGGTTCTATCTAAAGTTAGGTCAATATAGTTGATGCTCCAAGATAGTCCAACACAGGAAGGATATGGATGGAAGATGGAAGTAGGTTAGGGAGGAAGGATGATTAGAACTAGTTGAAAGTGTGTGAGGCTTTCTCCTTAAAGTAGAATTTTTTTATTTCCTCGTTTTAATATATATATTTTCTTAACTGAACTACAATTATCTAAGTGAATTTTGCTTGTGCTAAATTATTACAATTGAGGGATTTCACAAACATTTAATTGATCTACTATCTTTTATGAAATGAATGGTCTTGTTGATTGGATTTGATGCATGCAAGAATTAATTTAGGAGTGATAATTATTGTCATTAGTGCATGTGTGAGTCTTGTATGTGCTAGCTGCACATGCATGCCTTGCACATGTACACTAGTATGTATAAGTGTTTTAAATGGATGATGTTGTTTATTTGATGATATGTATGAATCGTATGTGGTTACCCTTGTATTGTAAATTACTCTAACTTCAGGATGAAGTTTCTTGAAGGGTGGGTGTATGTAACAACCCAAATTGATTAATTTTTATCATAGTTTTTAAATTAAATTTAATTAATTATTAAAATATATTAAATGAGTCTTTTAGTATTTTATTATTAAAAGGTGGGTGAAGTAATTAATGGGGGGATAAGGTTGTTGGGGAATTAATGGGGGGATAAGGTTGTTGGGGAATTAATGAGGGGGATTTGAGAGAGGAGGATAAGGAAGAAGATGAGGACTTGGAAGATAGATCTAATTTTGGTTTGAGAAACTCTCAAAGATAGAAAAGGGGGAGAAAATTGAAAGAATAATTGTTTTGGGAACTCTCACAGGGCACTACTGTTGTTGGGAACTTTGGGCTCGGGGGCCAAGAAACCACAAGGATTCCTGGAGCTAGGAAGCCAGAGAGGGTGTTCCTAGTTGGTTGAGGGGTTAATATTCAGTTGGGCAGTTTGGGAAAGCACAAGAACAAGTGAACCAGGGGATGAATCAACCAAATCTGTAGGTAAAGGTATGTATATTACTAGTTGGTCTTCCATACTTATGTTGTTGTTATTATGTTGTTACCATTAATATGTTGGTGTTATTATGTTGTTGTTGTTGTTGTCATTATGATGTTATCATCAATATGATGTTGTTGTTTATTTCTAGTATAAAATAATAATGAAAGAATTATAAACTAATTTCAGTCATTTCAGTTGGAGATTTTAGAAAACTTTTATTTATTTTGTTGAAGTCCTGAAAAATAGTTAGGTTTTATACAAGAAGGAAGACAAATGAAAAATAATTAAAAACCAAACAAATAAAAAATAATTAAAAACAAAAAAACTATTGTTAAGAATAGAGACCACAATGATGATAATAAATAGGAATTTAGGACACAAATAAAATTCTAAAGAATTTACTTTCTTATGGTGGATAGACCAATTACTCATCACCATCTTATTACTTTTGAAATGATATCTTATATTCTATTAATAAGATCATTAAATTCACTTTACTTTTATTTTTAATGTGAACAATATCTTGAAAATAAGATTTAATAATTATATGAACTATGCATTTTTATTTTTATTTTTTTTACTATTTATAATTATATAAAATTATAGATTTTGTAAAAAAAAAATTAAGATATTTTTAATGTGATAAATATTTTGAAAACAAAATGCATGATATTAGATATTATTAATTTGAGTTATACATTATGTTTTTAATTTTAATTTTATGATTATAGACTTGGAAATTTATTTTTTCAAATGTTTTGAGACTTGTGAACTTTATTTTATTATAAAAATAATAAAATTTTGTTTTTATTTTAATTTTATTTATTTTTTAATTATAATTTTTATTAAAAAAAAAATTAATTTCTTAACTAAAATAATATCCTCATAATTATTTGTTTATATAATTTTATTTTCTTATTTTTAATTAACTTATATTTAACTTAACTTAATTATATTAATTGAAAAATATTCATCAAATATATTAAATCAATTATTTTTGATAATTCTAATAACATATAAAAATGAATAAATAAATTCTTCAACCCTACTTTCAACCATAACTCTTTTTTAATAATATAAAAAAAAATGAATAAATAAATTCTTCAACCCTACTTTCAACAATGACTTTTTTTGCAAACCTCTCTACAAACAATGTTTTATATTTTGTATCACACCTCTATTTTATATATTGCAAATGTGGTATAATGTACATATGCCCTATATGTCAATGTAGTGGTAAACCCCTAAATAATATTTTGTATAATTCTCAACCCTACTTTCAACCATAACTCTTTTTTAATAATATAAAAAAAAAATGAATAAATAAATTCTTCAACCTTGCTTTCAACAATGACTTTTTTTTGCAAACCTCTCTACAAACAATGTTTTAGATTTTGTATCACACCTCTATTTTATATATTGCAAATGTGGTATAATGTACATATGCCCTATATGTCAATGTAGTGGCAAAACCCCTAAATAATATTTTGTATAATTCTCAACCCTACTTTCAACCATAACTCTTTTTTAATAATATAAAAAAAAATGAATAAATAAATTCTTCAACCCTGCTTTCAACAATGACTTTTTTTTGCAAACCTCTCTACAAACAATGTTTTAGATTTTGTATCACACCTCTATTTTATATATTGCAAATGTGGTATAATGTACATATGCCCTATATGTCAATGTAGTGGCAAAACCCCTAAATAATATTTTGTATAATTCTCATAATATGGTGTACTATGATGGATTAAAAAATGAAAAACTCCTAAATAATATTTTGTATAATTCTCATAATATGGTGTGCTATGATGGATTAAAAAAAATGGGTAGATTTATTTTTTAATTTTTTAATTTATAAGTAAAAATTATGATTTATGATTTATCATAAATTTTAATCATTTTATGTATTTTATAGGATAAAATTCTACACCCATAAATGGACTTATAAAATTAATTTTTTTTGACTTTGCTACAAGTTAGTTTACTAAAAAAATATTTATTACATAAATAATTTAACTGATGTAAGATTAGCATACTCAAAAAAATTCTTTACTACATGAACAATTTCAATGCTACATTATCTACAACAAATATTTAGTATTATCAACACAGAGATGAACTAGCTCACTGTTAGAGAATTTGAATCATTCAAATTTCAATGCTCCCTCTTACACAAAATCAAATAGCATACATGCATAGAAGATATGTTTCATACTCTCACTCAACATCTTTACTTTCTATTTCTGTATCGTAGTAAATGAGATTACTACACTTAATTGCTTTGAGATTACTAGTTCACTGTCGGAGAATTTGAATCATTCAGTGCTCACTCTTACACAAAATCAAGATAACATACATTGCGTAGGAGATACGTTTCATACTCTGACTCCACATCTTTACTTTCTATTTCTGTATCGTAGTAATTGAGATTACTACACTTAACTTCTTTAAGATACTAGCACAGCCGCTAACTCGTGGCTGGTGAACGTTGAAAGGCTTACATCTAAGGAAATCTGAGATAGAGGAAACATGCGCACAGTTGATTAAATGCGTGATAGCATGGAAATGTGGTTTGTCTAATACCTGTAATTTTCAATAATGAAGTTGAAGGAGTGCCTGCTAAACGTGGTAATCTCAAAGATTAATTATTTAAATGTGGCAATCATATGATGTTACAGTAATTCTTAATATGATTAGGTAAAAGTTAAAAAGTAAACATGTTAACTGATGCATTCATAAATGCAAGGAAGTTATCAACAATAAATCTGACTCATTGATTTTGGAGGACGACTAAGAATATACCGGCATCTTCAATGTGTAGCCATCAGATTAAAATTTAAGATTAAAAGATCATTAATTGTGCCCATCTCCAATAGATATACGCCTATCAGCATAATAAGGTATCTATTTTGAAATTACTACACTTAACTGCTTTAACATATAAGATTAGATAAACCAATTTTGATTTAGTGGATATTAATCATTATTATCAATATTTAAAAAAAAAATTGATATTCTTTTAATAATTTTATGTAGTATAATTTTTTTTTTAAATTATATTTAATTTTTATAAAAGTTTTTTGAAAATTAAAATGTTATATATTTTTGTAATTTTTAAATTTAATAAAATACATTTTTAGAATTTTTAGAATAAAAATAATTCATATATTTAAAAAAAAATAGCAGTCAATCTAAGAAGCAGAAGTGGAAACAAATCTCAATATATGTTTAAATATCTAGAAGAAAAATTAATTAACAACTTAACCCTAATTAATTTGGAAAATAAATTGAATATCAAATCCATCAAAGAAGAAATGAATGAGTTAATCAAGTTGAATCATAATTTAAACAAGGGTTGCATGGCAACACAGAATTAATTGGTTGTTGGAAAATACATGTTGAACAATGAAACTTAATATAAATAAATGCACAAGTAATGCTTATTTTTTGTCAAAAAACTAAATAAAACTATAATATTCATAAATATAATAAATATATTATAAATATAATATAAATATAATAATAAATAATATATTAGATAATAAATATAATATAAATATAATAATGCATAATAATAAATACATAATACAACTTTTTATTTTATATAAATATAAATATATTTAGATGTGGTGATTGGTGAAATTTATTGATTATGTAATTAATTACATTGCATACCCAAATTTATGGTAAAAGGTAAATTAATTTCACATCAAAAGCAAACTCATTGCTATAGTCCCATGGCAAGGACTAATAAACCTAACAAAAAAACCCTAAAAAACAACAAGATAACAATAATAAAAAGATGAACTAACTCATTGTCTAAGAATTTGAATCATCGAGTATTCCCTTTGACACAAAAATACGATCATATCATACATTGTGTAGCAGATACGTTTCATACTCTGACTCCACATCTTTACTTTCTATTTATTACTACACTTAATTGCTTTAAGATATCACGTATGGCCACTCTGCAATTCTCAACAACAATTTACCGACACGTTAACTCTACATATTGAAATAATTACTACATTGTAATACTTGCAAGTTGGCAACAACAAGATGAACTTAAAACATTAAGATAGCTCAGCAGTAGAGCTATCTTATTTTTTTTTATTTTGTTTTGTGCAGAGAAAGAGAAACGTGGGCCTCATGCAAGGTCTCACGTTGCCTATTCGTTAATTG
>SNQJ01S0073798.1:4698-16718 GCA_010110895.2 Picea sitchensis | reverse complement strand
TCTCCTCGGCTTTCAGAGCCATCTGGTATGCATCCTCAACTGTTCGGATGGTAACCATGCTTAATTCGTCCTGAATGTCTTACCTCAGACCATTCAGGTATCTTGCCACCTTCTCATCATCGCTCTCCCGATGACTAGCTCTGATGTTGAGTCAGTAGAACTCCTCGGTGTACTCCTTCACCGTCATCAGTTTCTGTCTTAGGTTCTGCATCCGCCTGAACAGTGTGATCTGGTAATCCCTCGGAATGAATTTCGCTTTCATCTTAGCGATCATCCTGTCCCAACTTTTAATTTTTTGTTTTCCTTTGCAGCGCCTATCAGCCTGCAACTCATCCCGCCATAAGGCTGCATGTCCCTTCAGCTTCGTGACAGCATGCCTTATTTTCTTGTCCTCTTCGATGTCTTCATAATCGAAGTAGGTGTCGAGTGCTCGGATCCAATCCAGCAACTCTTCTGCATTTAGACTCCCCTCATACACGGGAATGTCCATCTTTGTTTTTGAGCTCATCCTAGAAATGGCTCTGATCAACCTCTCTGTCGAGACATCCTCTGCTGTGACTTCCTCTGCTTCGTGTCCAGCCTCCTCTTCGACCTCGGAATCGCTGAACTCTACTGCATCGTCTCCATGCCTTTGGGTGGTCTCCATCTCTTCGAGTCTCGCCCTGAGAACTCGTATCTGTCGTTCCATCTCCGGGTTTCCTGCCGGCCTACCTCTTCTTTGGGCATCCCTTTCTTCTTGATCAGGTGACTGCCTCTCTCTTCTGGGCGGCATGATGTCTTATGTCTCTGCTACAGAAAGAAAAGATACTCCCGCTCTGATACCACTTGGTGCAAAGTCGAAACCCTCACGGTACAACCCGCCTCTCACCAGGACCTTCTTTCTCACAGGGCCGAAGAGTCCAAGGCTCTTCCAGCTCCCACTCGGGAGTCTTCACTACCCACAGTAACTCCTCCCACGACCTCTCGTCGCCGTGTCGGGAAATCGGGCTTCGCGGTATCGTGAAACTCATTTCACAATCTCGTGCAGATCGAAACTCCGAACCCCGAGTTCCGATGGTCAATGGTCAACACTTCCGCGTGTCGGAGATTTCCCTATCGGGAAATCGCTTCTTGCAATGTCAACAATCTGGCTTCCCAAACTTCGAACTCCGAGGTGTCGATCTCCCGATACAATGCCACCCGGATTCCACTAAACCTTGTGGTCCCACACTGCCACGTCGCCGTCGGGATTTTGTGGATCGCGAATCCACAATGTAAGTTTCCTTGGTATTGAAAACCTCGAACGCCGAATCCCGATCTTCGGGATCTGATGCCACGCGTCCCTATGATGATCGACGGCTCCCGTAAAATCGAGAAATCGCTATTCGCAATTTCAACGAGTTCAAAACTCTTGTCTCGCCAAACGCCGAACTCCGATATGCGATGGCTTGATTCTTCCTGTGCCTGTGGGTTAACTCCCTCGCAGCTCTTCTCAGATCTAACAGTCAGCGGGATTTCACGGTTTCCTCCTGCGATCCCTGCCCGTCAATTCTCCTCCTTGGGAATTTCTCCTGCTCCAAGGCTTCTCTTAGTTCGAATCTCACCTGGGTCTGTTCCTGTGACGTTCACAATAGAACTATCCCTCCTGAGCTTGGTCCCTATGACTCCTTCAGAGATTTCACCGGCGATTTTCTCAACGGACCTCCAACATCTCTCAAAGTGTTGGATCCTTCAGATTCTGTGCACTCACAGCCACAGTGAACCCTGTCTTCCTTTGCTCAGACAAACTGCTAAGACTTCAACCTTGGCCTGCACTTCACCTGCACAGCTTACTCAATCCAAATCAACTTCTGGATGAACGAGAATGAGAGCTTAACTTCTGAGCCCCCTCAACGCACTCTCTGCGGAGGAATTCAACTGCACTCTATGCAGGAATCTCTTGGCTCAACTAGAGAAATAATTGAAACTCATTCTCTCCTCTTTTAGACTTCAATAAATCTCTGAAAACACATGCACAGCATATTCAAAAGCAAATGCATACAAAGGGAGCAAACATTTATAATCACATAAGCACATACATAGAGAAAACAACACCAGTCATGAAATTGAATCAACAACTCTTTCTATTAATCCAATCTGTACATGAGGGCTCTCCACGAATTTTCTGTTCTGCTCTTCTTTTCAGAATGCTTCCAATAATACAATGATACAAAGGAGGGTGCCTATATTCCGTTTTCCCTCACAATTCTAAAGCTATCAATTCTACAATAAATTCCTATCTAACAGCATTAAAACTAATAAATGCCTCAGCTACTAAGGACGTGAGCTTAAAGGCTCAAGGTCCATTACAATGTACAAGTGCGCTTCATCACATCAACGCATTAATGTTTGGCGCAACATATCAAGGTGAAATTCAAAAAGAAGTTCGTTGGCTTGTCCAGCTGTCTTTTCCCTGCTCCACGCGCTGGCTCGCTTGATGAGTGAGCGATGCTCTTGCATCACAATTATATGTAGTGGAAGCAGTCAATGAAAGGAAAGGACCCTCCTTGGATTAGTATCCAGTATTGTTGGAGTTTAAGTATGTTTTTTCGAAAGAGTTGCTTAGGTTACTTCCTGAGAGGGAGCTTGATTTTACCATTGAGATAAAACCCGGTGTAGAGCCAATTTCCAAGACATTGTATAGGATGACGGCGCAAGAACTTTGTGAGTTGTGAATGCAGTTGAAGGAACTACTTGACTTAAGGCTAATAAGGCCTAGTGTCTCACCTTGGGGTGCACCTGTAAATGTTTTCAAGAAGAAGGATGGTTCCTTGCGACTGTGTATAGATTACAGGGACTTGAACCGTGCTATAGTGAAAAACAAGTACCCAATGCAACAGATAGATGACCTCTTTGATAAGATGAAAAAAGCAACAATTTTCTCAAAAATTGATTTGTGATCAAGGTATCACCAGTTAAGGATTAAGGAAGGCGATATTCCTAAAACGACCTTTCGAACTCGATTTGGGGATTACAAATTTGTTGTAGTACCTTTTGGTTTAACCAATGCGCCAATAGTATTCATAAGTCTCATGAATGGTGTATTTCGAAAGTACTTAGATCGCTTTGTATAGGTACTTCTGGATGATATCCTCATCTATTCCAAGAACGAAAGAGAACATGAGGAACACTTGCGAGTGGTCTTGTCATGCATTAGAGAGAAGAAATTGTATGGAAAGTTATCGAAGTGTTTTTTCTTCCATAAAGAAATTCACTATTTAGGTCATATCATTTCCGGTGAAGGAATCTCCATGGATCCAAAAAAGGTAAAGGCCATTATGGAATGGCCAGTGCTAAAAAATGCTCATGAGGTTAGAAGGTTCATGGGGCTAGCTAGTTATTATCAAACGTTTGTGTAAGTGTTATCTAAGATAGCGAAACTCATCACCACCTTGAAGCGCAAGGGGGTCAAGTATGAATGGACAGGGGAATGTGATATTGCATTCATCGAGCTTAAGAGATTACTAATTGGTGCACCAATTCTACGAGTGATGGATATGGAAAAGTACTTCACAGTCTGCATGGATGCCTCGAAGCAATGATTGGGGGTTGTGCTAATGCATGATGGAGGAGTGATAGTGTATGCGTCAATAAAGTTGAAGCAACATGAGGATCTTTAAGCTACTCATGATTTAGAGTTGGCAGTTGTAATGCTAGCTATGAAACTTTAGAGGCACTATCTAGTGGGGCAAAACTTTGAGCTCAAAATAGACCCTGAAAGCTTAAAGAATCTCTTCACTCAAAGATATCTCAATGTCAGGAAGAGGCGATGGAGTGAGTTTATGAGTGAGTACGATTTTGGAATTCCGTACATTAAGGAAAATGAGAACGTGGTCACAAACTCCTTGAGAAAGAGACCATGTGTCTTCTCCTTGGTACCTTTAAAAGTTAATTTGAGGGAGCAAGTGTTGAGGCAACTTCTTGGAGACAATTGGTATTTAAGGGTTGCTTCAACCCTCCGGAGTGGAAGAAAATTAGATCCAAAATATGAAGGATATAGTCTAGAAGCAAATGAATTATTAAGATATCAGGGAAGGATGTACATCCCCGAAGGTGGGGATATTTGAAGCATCATAGTCAAGGAATCCCATAGAGAACTTTATTGTGCACATCTGGGTGTGAAGAAAATGTACACAGACATGAGGAAGTTTTTCTTCTAGGTAGGCATCAAGCGTGATGTAGTCCATTTCGTCACCAAGTGCCTAGAGTGTCAATAAGTGAAGGCTTACCACCACCACCCAATAGGTCTTCTACAACCGCATGATGTTCCTATGTCCAAGTGGGAAGTCATTTCTATGGATTTTAGTGTGGGATTTCCACTCACATCGCACATACACAATTTCATTCTTGTGATAGTTGATAAGTTGACCAAGAGTGCTCATTTTATTCTAGTTAGAGACATTTATGATGTTACTGATGTGACACACGTGTTTATAAGTTAGGTCATTCATTTGTATGGGTTACCCAAGAATATCATTTCAGATATAGACTCCTTATTCACATCTAGGTTTTGGACAAGTTTGCAGTCAGTGTTAGGAACTCAGTTGAACTTAAGCACAACATACCATCCTGAAATAGATGGGCAAACTGAGAGAGTAAATCAGGTTATGGAAGCCATGCTTAGGATGTATGTTATGGATAATCAAACCCATTGGGAGAAGTACCTAACTATGGTAGAGTTCTCCTACAATAACAATGTTCATAGCTCCATTGGAATGCCACCTTATGAAGCTTTGGATGGAAGACCATGCGGGACACCATTGAGTTGGGAAAGGTTAGAAGACCGAGTGAGAGTTGGGCCAGAATCGATTCAAGAGATGGAGGAACATGTGATTTATATTAGGAAACGACTAATGGAAGGACAAGATAGAGAGAAAAGTTATGCTAATGCACACAGGACTAACCAAAGTTATGAAGTGGGAGATCAAGTTTTCATTTGTATCAGACCTAATCAAAGTACCATTCAGTTTGGGAAGGGCACAAAGTTGTCACCTCGATTTATAGGATTGTTCAAAATCCAAGAGAGAATTGGACCCATTTCCTATCGGCTCGTACTACCACCCACTTGCATAAAACTCATAATGTTTTTCATGTATCTTTTCTACGTCATTATGTTCCTGATGAATCTCATCAAATGAATTGGAAGGAATTGCAGGTATTGGATGCAGAAACCCTCATGGTCGAACCGTTACGCATTTTGGACTGTAGGGTCTGACATCTTAGGAATCGTCTGGTAGACCAAGTTAAGATCCAATGGGACAAGTATAGCCCAGGATCTACTACTTGGGAGGATGCAGAGACCTAATGAAGAGATCATCCCTCACTTTTTTTACCACCTCAGGAATATGTTTTCCCGAAGGTTGGGTGTATGTAATGCCACCTTTTGACTTAGACACCTATAATTACTTAAGGCCTAATCATCTTTATTTTATATTCACTGTGAAACTATTAATGATACACTTGAACTTTTAAGACATATGAACCTATGTGAATGTCAATCCTATGAATGTTTAATGTTATTTGAATTATGGTGGATATTATGCAATCTATTTCTAACTTGAAAATTTTGACATTTAAAGTTGTTGGTACATGGATATGAGATTGAGATTATGAATAAATGCAATTACATGATCATAATGCATGGATATGTATGGATTTTTTTTATAGACTAATCTGCAGGTCAATAGGTTATGCAATAGCCAGGGAATAATGATGATAAAAGATTGATGTCGCTAACATCGATCAGGAAACAGTATGGTATGAATCTTGTATGTAGAATTATATTGGTTCAAATGATTTGTTATGATGTGTGGACAAGTGAAGGTTTTCAGGTTGCGAGACTACATAAAACTGGATATACGATGATAAAATTCCCAGCAACACAGTGCCACTATATGTTCCATGGTAGGGTGTTGACCCTAGCTCTACTAGGAGGGGTGGAGGAATTTCCCACCATGTATATTTTGAAACCTGGACTCATGGGAGGACGGTGTCAGCTCACGCTCCCCTAGACGTGTGATGATGACTCTCAGATGCCTGTTGGGGAAGCTTGGTCAAGAGAGTTGACACTTCTGCTTACGGGTTCTATTTGGAGTTAGGTCAATATAGTTGATGCTCTAAGATAGTCCAGCAGAGGAAGGAGAGGGATGGAAGATGAAAGTAGGATAGGGAGGAAGGATGACTAGAAGTAGTTGAGAGTGTGTAGGGCTTTCGCCTTATGGTAGAATTTCTTGATTTCCTCGTTTATATATATATATGTGTGTGTGTGTGTGTGTGTGTGTGTGTGCGTGTGTGTGTGTTTATATTTTCTTAACTGAATACTATATTTTATGAAATTAATGGGCTTGTTGATTGGATTGGACGGATGCAAGAATTACTTTAGGAGTGATAATTATTGTCATTAGTGCATGTGTGAGTCTTTTATGTGCTAGCTACACATGCATGCCTTGCACATGTACACTAGTATGTATACGTGTTTTAAATTGATGATGTTGTTTATTTGATGGGATGTATGAATCGTGTGTCGTTACCCTTGTATTGTAAATTACTCTAACTTCGGGACAAAATTTCTTGAAGGGTGGGTGTATGTAACAACCCAAATTGATTAATTTTTATCATACTTTTTAAATTAAATTTAATTAATTCTTAAAATATATTAAATGAGTCTTTTAATGTTTTATTATTAAAAGGTGGGTGAAGTAATTAATGGGGGGATAAGGCTCTTGGGGAATTAATGGGGGGATAACGTTGTTGGAGAATTAATGAGGGGGATTTGAGAAAGGAGGATAAGGAAGAAGAGGAGGAATTGGAAGAGGGATTTGATTTTGGTTTGAGAAATTTTGAAAGATAGAGAAGGAGGAAAAAATTGCAAGAACAATTGTTTTGGGAACTCTCAAAGGAAACTGTTGTTGCTGAGAACTTTGGGCTCGGGGGCCAGGAAACCACAAGGATTCCTAGAGCTAGGGAGTCAGAGAGGCTTTTCCTAGTTGGTTGGGAGGTTAATATTAAGTTGGGCAGTTTGGGCAAGCACAAGAACAAGTGAACCAGGGGTTGAATCAACCAAATCTGCAAATAGAGGTATGTATTTTACCAGTTGGTATGTCATACTTATATTGTTGCTATTATGTTGTTACCATTAATATGCTGCTATGTTGTTGTTATTATGTTGTTGTTAATGTTGTCATTATGTTGTTACCATCAATATGATGTTGTTTATTCTTGTTATAAGAGAATAATGAAATAAATTATAAACTAAATTCAGTCATTTCGGTAGGAGATTTTAGAAAAAATTTATTTATTTTTTTGAAGTCTTGAAAAATAGTTAGGCTTTACAAAAGAAGAAAGACAAATGCAAAATAATTAAAAACCAAAAAACTATTGTTAAGAATAGAGACCAGAATGATGATAATAAATAGAAATTTAAGACACATAAATAAAATTCTAAAAAATTTATTTTTTTATGGTAGATAGACCAATTCTATCTCAATGGACGAATCAATCATCATCATATTATTTTTGAAATCATATATTATATTAATAAGATCATTAAATTCGCTTTAGTTTTATGTTGTGAGTACATTATAGATATTTTGAATGTGAAGAATATCTTTAAAATAAGATTTGATATTTATATGAAGAATGCATTTTTTTTAATTTTACCTTTTACAATTATATAAAAATATAGACATTGCAATTTTATTTTTTAAATATCTTTAATGTCATAAATATTTTGAAAATAAAATACTTTTAAATTTATTTTTTCAAAGTTTTGAGGCTTGTGCACTTTATTTTATTATAAAATGAATAAATTTTTGTTTTTATTTTAATTCTATTTATATTTTAATTGTAATTTTTATTAAAAATAAATAAAATTAGTTTCTTAATTAAAATAATATTCTCGCACTGTGTCAAGATTAGGCTTTTCTTTTTTGAGAGGGTCATTAGGTGCGGGGAGGGATCACCTCACGAGTATCATATCTCTTAGCTCGTGTGAAGACATATTGTGCACCCTCTTTATGGGAGTGACCCGTCGTGTTCCCTTGCAGGTTGACAGGATTTGTCGCAATCATTTGTTATTGCTGGGCAAGAAATGGATTATTAAAGACTGCAGCTGCGAAGAAGAATCTTGCAAACTAAAGGATCATTGAGTATCTTTCATCCTTGGGAACCGATGAGTAATATGATCTCCCCCACAAAGCTTGCATGGAAAATTATACTTTTTCTTCTTCTTTATTTATATAGTTTTAATTTATTATTTTTAATTAACTTATATTTAACTTAACTTAATTATATTAATTCAAAAATATTCATCAAATAAATTAAATCAATATTTTTTTATAATTCTAATAATAATATAAAAAAATAATTAATAAATTCTTCAACCCAACTTTTAACAAAGACTCTTTTCAATGAGTTGCAAACTTCCCTATCAATAATGTTTTATATATTGCTAATAATAATATTAAAAAAAAAAAAAATCTTCAACCCAACTTTTAACAACACTCTTTTCAATGAGTTGCAAACTTTCCTACCAATAATGTTTTATATTTTGTATCACACCTCTATTTTATATATTGCAAATGTGGTATAATGTACATATGCCCTATATGTCGATGTAGTGGTAAACCTATAACTAATGTTTTGTATAATTCTAAGAATATGGTGTGCTATGATGTACTAAAAAAATAAATTTATTATACTTATTTTTTTATTTATAAAAAAAAATTATACTTAATCATTTTTATGTATTTTATAGAATAAAATTTTACACCCATAAGATTTGGACTTATAAAATAAACTCTTATAGCCAATCGTATGCATTGATTAAATTTTTTGTGTATCTAAATTTTGAATGAAACTGAATGATGGGATTATTATTAGAGGATATATCTAGGCTAAATGAAGTCAGTTCTATTTTGACAATCCCAAATTATATGTTTTATGAGACGTATAGAAAATGAATTTCAGAGAATGGATAGACTCCACAAACACTAAATAACATACAGAAAACATAGTTAAATCATAAATAGAATAGACTGTACAAATGCTAATTAAGGTACTAAAAGTATAATTGGAATATATATATATGACAGGGACATACATATATATCATATATAGAGAGAGAGATCGGTTTATATATAGAGTGATTATACACAGTCTTTCATAATTGTTTGTTTTTAAATGACTCATACCACCAGTCCATCCATATTAGGAATGAAGAGAAAAATTGAATGAATCTTTTGTCTTTATAACTGTGATAGTAGTCTAAGAATTATAGCAGTCTAGGTACCTCACAAACTAAAGAGCTTGTTTTTGTGCATTATACATAGAGGTAAAATTCATTAAAAAAAATAAAGACATATGAAATCCGTTCTAAATTTTAGAATCGGATCAGTAGTAAATATTATAAATTCATGCTCTATAGATGCTACCACTCGCAAGTATTAAAATATTGAGAATCTTATTTAGGACTCTGGAATTTCCTTTTCTATTAACCTCTAAAAGGCGGTTACATAGATAAACGTTCAGTGGACTATAAGAGTCTGGTATATACTTTTTTCCATGAAAATAATAACCTAGGATAAAAATCATTCTACTTCCTTGCATCTACGAGCACTCTTAAGAATTGTATTAGAACCTGAATACCTTTTCTGGTGTTCGACGTCATCCTGAATCCAGGAAGCTTCGAGGGAAGAAAACATGAATCTAAGATTAATAACAGTATTATTTTAATCAAGAGGATCACTGCCAGAATGACTTTAGAAAATAAAATTCTACCACAGATCTAATCACATGCTTTCATTTAACTTATGGCACTGAGGTCATCCTTCCTTTCGTGGTACTGTTGAGTTTCGTCCTTAAGCTCGAAGGGGGAAGTGGGTCAAAGTACCTCCTGATGGGTACCCTCGCAAACAACAAAGCCCCATCATTAGTTGCGGTAATCGAATTTGCCTCATTTAACTTTCAAGAAATTAAATCAACAACCAATTCAGAGAACTACATAATCGACTTCTGAAAGGTCGCATAACACACGCATACCAAATATCATAAGTAAAGTTAAATATTGATCGAATACTATTTGATGAAGGAAATGCATTATTCGAACTTAAATACAGAGTTAAACATTTTGTATTGGAAGGCACACCTACAGATCACAATATCATTTGGAAAGAGAAACGTATGTCCCAAGTTTAATCACAGACTTGAACGCATTGCATACATGATACCACACTTTTATCAAGTTCACTCCATGTGCAGACTCCATCTTATATAGACGTATATATGTAAGCACCAAAGAACAATACAATATTTAGTTAAAAGAAAAGTACAGGCATAGGAATCAACTATTGGGTCGCGAAAGAACCCACAGAGCGATGGCTTCCAAGAAAAGACACAGTGTAGTAAATGAGACATTCAACGCAGAGTATGAGACTCTGAGGTACAATCTGAGAGGACATTATACAGTCATAGGAACTCATAGTTGTGACGCAGTATAGGGAAAATGATAAGCATTATAACATTTTCCAAAGAACGAAGACAAACCCCAACATAAAACTTACCGAACTGTGTTATTTCGGCATAATAAAAAGGAACACGACCGAGAACAAAAAGACTTATTCGCTTTACAGTGCTCACCCTAAATCAAGATAGTAAACCAGCCCAGTTGACCCGGGCGGTTGAGTCAGAGGGATACTAAAACAGTAACGAGTTATCCTCACAAGGAATCACACCCTAAGTTAAACAGACCAAAAGCATGATATACTTATCTAGAGTCTGGATAGTAGTACATCGAAAATCACAGAATAGTGAAGACGAAAAACTCAATTATTTAAATTATCATGAAACCACAGAAACAACTACAACACGTTTGATGTTTCCATACCTCAGAGACTTTGATAATAGGGTTTGGATAACATATCAGGTATAAGGGTGAGGTTGAGAGATGCATACGACCTTTCTCCCATACAGAACAATAACCACATCATCACCAGAGTTTAGATGTAGGGTTCCTTATAGTGGTGTTTTTCCTCCGAGCCACACAGCACAAGAAAGTTTGAACAATAGCCTCGGGAGGACCTGTTCTTGATTAATGGTGGAAACGACGCAAAGTACCGGGACCATGTGACTAGGGAAAGGTGGAAGGGATTCAGTGGGCATGCAAGTCGAACAAGAGGCCACGAGAATGAGCCATAGGAAGAATTCAATGTTGCAGACAAGACCTAATTTAAGACGTGAAAATTTATCCCTATAGTCCTTGTCAACATTTATGAGGGGGAATGACAGTCCAGTTAAGGTATTGTGACATCCCCAAAAATAAAATATTCTTGAAATTTAAATTTGCTGGAAATTTATTATGTTTTTAGTAAATTCGAATTTGGAATTTTTTTGCCATTTATGGCAATTCTAAATTTCGAATTTGATAATTGTAATTAATTATTATGACTGTTGGGCAGAGACCTGATTTGACCCAACTAACTATTTGACTGTGACACTTGTATGAAAACAGAATATTTCATATTGATTGCAGGAGGACAAATGGAACAGCCATGTTAAATTTAGCTGACCATGACTCCATGAGTGGGGACCATGTTGGAACTACCTCTGGGTTGATTATTACAAGTGGAAAATCAGTGATTTGGCCATTGGCAGCCCCTGAAAATCAAGGATTTAGAAAGCTGCGAAAATTCCCAAGGGAGGGAAAAGACCTAGGCAATTAATAAATAACATATGTGAGGAGGCAGGATGCTGCCAAGTATGCTGGGGAAAGAGACTATTGTTTTTTTTTCCTTGTTGTTATGAACACTACTAAATGGGTGTGAGGCAAGAGGAACGTACTGGAATTGAAGGACATTACTGAGGAGGAGTTTCCAAGTGCACCCTCATGGATTCATGGTTAGGCTAGGGGGTGAATCGGGCAAGTGGATGTGGCTGCCCTATTCTACGGTTGGGAGGAACGTGGTTGTTCCTTTTGAATTCTCGCGGATTGGTTCAGACATGTAAAT